>CAIGRT010141140.1:0-11954 GCA_903798405.1 Fraxinus platypoda
CGCCCGCTTGCCGGAGCCCGAACCCCGGAGTCTCGTGCGGCGCGCCACTCCCACGCCAGGATTCTGGAACCTTTCTGACCGTTCTGCGGCTCTTGCGTGCTGGACCAGGCTTGCACATGCACGAGTGGGCCCGGCATCTGTTGACAACATTTTTTGGGGTCAACGGGTTCCATTTGGATTGTGTTTCATTTTGAGATTTGATTTCATTTTCAATTTTTCATTTGAAGGTCTGTTTTAAAATTGCTGAAAATGCGTTTGTTGTCATTCTAAAAGCTATTTCTCAAAACGAAAATTGAAAAACCTGTATTGGTGGAAATTGAGAAATATTTAATTGCATTTTATTTCAAATACTTGATTATTCAGTAAAATAAAATAATTATGTACTAATATATTATCAAGTGATATATACATTTTAAAGTTGGTGGATCATTACAATCTTTTCTCGTTGCAAAAGTAAATACAAACAAATAATAAATTGAGTTAACAAAACATAGGAAATTTTAAAAAAATTAACGGGACTAAGTCCTTATTTGGTGGGCATTAAAATCAGATTTTTAGTAGATTTAGATTTAGATAAAAGTTGATGAAATATGTGGTTAAAATTAATTTTTTATTTTAACTTGAGATTTTAATTGAATTTTAATCCAAGCCAAATGGGGGCTAAGAATTTTTATTTGTTTTGATTAGAATATATTTTTAAAGTTTAATTTAAATAATCTATAGGGGTTTGAACTACATTTTTATTTCTAGAATTTTTATGATTTTATTAGTTTTAATTTTTTAGAATTTTAATTTTTATAAATTCTTTTACAATTTTAGAATTTCTATCTTTTTTTATTTTTTTTAGAATTTTAATTAAATAATTTTTTATTTAAAAGCTTATTTCTCGCGTTTTGAATATTTAACTGAAATTGTTAAAAATATGTTTTGATTTACACAATAGCAACATGGCATGGGTGAAATTAGTATTTTGAATATTGGTGCTTGCATGAATTTGGCAAGAAGGTAGTGATGAACTTATTGTCCAGTTGATAAGAGTCCACACCTCAATGACAAAAACAAGCACAAGGATGACATGTGATCGGCTATTGAGAGCGGTTTGTCGAGTAATCGAAAAATGCAATCATGCTATAAGCTCAGAAAATGTTTGATAGAATTTGTGCAGTACGAATTTGGTATAATTCCCAAATGTTGAGAACATAAAGTGTGCTGGCCCTTTAGTTCCATGTAAACAAGTTTTCTTTATTTTAGATAAATAAAGTTGGGATGATTCATAATCTTGTGTTCATTCCTTTAATACTCATAATTTGTGCAATACTCGTCAAACTGGTCTATTTTGGTAGATTTAAGTGCAAAATGTGCTAAATTTCGTGAGCATTTATCGAGTGAGACGAGAAACCTCATTGCCATGGAGGTTGTCTTCGACAACACCTGACATCTAGCAAGAGTTGGTCGACAAATTTGTCATACTGAGTTTTCATTGTTACTCACAGATTAACTTGATAGACGGGTGCTTAAAGGTTAAAATGAATCATTGGCACATTGGATGCTTCTCTAAAACGTGATGTTCTTGGCATTATGCTCTCTCGATTCTTTTACTTAGGACTATAAATATATAGTCAGTAAATCACACGGAAAAACGACTTTCTAAATTGTTTTGTGCTATAGATTAAGCTATGAACAGGCATGAGAAGTGTTTTCAAATCAGTAGGTTCGTACAGAAGCCAAGTCTTCCAGCAGAGCCCAAAGACAAGCCATCTCGCCCAGGCCCTCCACACCACCTCCCCACCAGACCTCTACACTGCCAACCATCTCATCTGGAAGCACGTGAGGCGTGGGCAATTAGATGTCGCCCGCCAACTGTTTGAACAAATGTCTCAAAAAAACGTTGTTACTTGGACTTCACTTGTTTCGGGCTATGCCCAACACAGAAAGGTAGACCAATCCTTCAGCTTATTCTCTGAAATGATATTTCATTACAGACCCAATGATTTTGCTTACGCAAGCGTGCTCTCAGCTTGTGATTATTCGCGTGGAATGCAAGTGCATTCACTTGCTTTGAAAACTGGTTTTGACTCTTGGGTTTATGTGGCTAATGCTTTGATCACAATGTACTGGAAAAATAGTAGTGATGTCGGCGGAGTTGAGCCTTGGAAGGTGTTTGATAACATGGAGTTTCGCAATCTTGTTACCTATAATTCGATGATTGCGGGGTTCTGTATGCATGAACGTGGGTATCAAGCTATGAGTTTTTTCATAACAATGTGTCGTGATGGTTTTGGATTAGACCGTGCTACGCTTTTAAGTTTAGTTTCTTCTTTACACGGAGGTGATGAGGGAAATGATTATCTCATGGGTCTTCAGTGTTGTTTGCAGTTACATTGTGTTGGTATTAAAACAGGCTTGGCGTTGGATGTCGGACTGGTGACTGCTTTAGTGAAAGCTTATTCTACTCTTGGAGGAGAGGTAGATGATTGCAATAAATTATTTCTGGAGACAAGTGGGTTGCGCCGGGATGTTGTTTTATGGACTGGAATAATGAATGCATTCATTGAAAGGGACCCCAGACAAGTTCTTTCCCTCTTTAATCAGTCGCGTAGAGAGGGTGTATTTCCAGATTCTTATGTATATTCAACTATATTGAAAGCTTGTGCATGCTTCGTCACAGAGAGGCATGCCTCAGCCGGGCATTGTCAAGTGATTAAAGCAGGTTTCGTGGATGTTATAGAGCTTGAAAATGCATTGATTCATGCTTATGCAAGGTGTGGTTCAATAGATAAAGCGAAGTTAGTTTTTGATGAAATGGAATTGAAGGATATTGTTTCTTGGAACTCTATGTTGAAGGCTTATGCGATGCATGGGAAGGCTGAGGCAGCATTGAAACTTTTTGAGCAAATGGACGTCAAAGCAGATGAGGCAACCTTTGTTGCATTGCTTTCAGCTTGCAGCCATGCTGGACTGGTGGACGAAGGAACTAAGATTTTTGATTCCATGTATGAAAAACATGGTATTTTTCCTCAACTCGATCACTTTGCTTGTATAGTTGATATTTTAGGGAGAGCTGGGAAAGTTCGCCAGGCTGCAAAGATTATTAGACAAATGCCCATGCAACCAGATTATGTTGTTTGGAGTGCTATGCTTGGAGCATGTAGAAAACATGGTGAAAGCCAGCTTGCCAACTTAGCATCATCGAAGTTGAAAGAAATGGATCCAAAAAATTCATTGGGATATGTTCTATTATCTAATATATGTTGCGCGACTGGTAGTTTTGATGAAGCCAATATTATAAGGAAGAAAATGAATGGAGTGGGGGTCAGGAAAGAACCTGGTTTAAGCTGGACTGAAGTAGGCAATAAAGTGCACGAATTTGCTTCTGGTGGCTGGCAACATCCTCAGCGAGAAGCAATACGCGCTACTCTGGAGGACTTATTGAGACAATTGAAGAAAATAGGCTATGTTCCGGAGACAAATTTGGTTTTACACGATGTAGAAGAAGAGCAAAAAGAGGAGCAACTATATCACCACAGTGAGAAGCTGGCTTTGGTCTTTTGTCTGATGAATGGCAGTGATTCGAACTGCAATAAGGGCATTATTAGGATAATGAAGAATATACGCATCTGTTTAGACTGCCATACCTTTATGAGATTAGCATCAACGCTTGTTCAGAGGGAGATCATTGTAAGAGATGCAAATCGTTTCCATCATTTTAAGGACGGGGCTTGCTCTTGCAATGAATATTGGTGAATAGATTATTTTGTTCCCTCCAAAAAGTGTGAAGTTCAATATTTTCTCTTCGACTCACAAGCAAGAGTTCTCTCGCAATGCAAGGATGGAGCCTAGAAGAATCCTAACCCCTGATAAGTAAGCTTTTGATTCTCTTCTATTTCTTTATTTCTGTGGATTGATATTTTTCTTATCTGATTCTGTAATATAATCATAAAATTGCAAATGAAAAGGATCTGGCTTGTTTTTTGATAGTGCCTTCCTCGTTTGTTTCTCAGGTTTCACATCCACTGAGATCCTCCACCCATTGTTTCATTCACATGAATTCATGAATTTTGTGCCCCTACATAAATTGTGAGCGTGAATCAAATCTTAGGATAAAAGCATGATAAAGAGCTTGTCGATAATTTCGGACAGCTATTCGGTGAGAGCATGCTAATCTTGGTTAAACAAATCCAGGTTATGTTGCTATTGTAACAGTGCTTACAATCTTGATTATTTGGATTCCAGGACATCATATGTTGGCTGAGTCCATGTGAATTTTAGTGGATGTAAATATGTAGAATAGGTGCAATTCGGTGCAAGACAGCATTTATTACGCCTTTGTGGGCGAGACTTGTAAAATGGTGCTTGGATATGGCATAGGACATGGCAGATAGTATATAGAGAAACTTGCAAGGCATGGCATGTGGACGACGAATTCAGGCAATCATGACATAGGCGGAGTCCCCAAATGCTTCGGTTATTGGCTCTAGTCACTAGATCTTACAAGTTATCAGACGCTTCGGCAACACATGGCAAATTCCGCTTGAGACGTTCAATTCAAAATCGCGGGAAAATTGGAGAGTTGCTGCTTTATTTGTTGAGTAATGCATCATCATATTTAGATGGCATTCAAAGATGGATTTCATGTTCTTGTATTTAATTGGACGTATCACTGATAATTGAATTTATCGAATGAGTTGGAATTATGGTCAGTCATTTAATATCGAGAGTTGATATTAAAGTTATACGCATCGTCATGCATATTTTAACTGCAGAGCAGATTCAATTGTAAAAGAGCATATTTGGCTAAGAAAAAAAATAAATATTTTGATTTTTCTTTTTCAAAAATTATCAAAGTCAGAAATAAATATCTGATAGCACGTCAATCAGTTTATTCAATAGATAGCAAGGCCATTCTTTCGATCCCAACCATCAGACCTGATTTTACGGCACAACGAGCGCCGTGGAATTTATTGTCTGCTGGGGATGTAGATTGGCTCTGCAGTTCCGAAATTATTTCATGAAGGTTGTTTCACAACGCAGACGAGATTGTTATTTGTTGCTGGGATAGCAAGCACTCCGCGTCGTAGCTTTGAGTCCACCTCGATGTACATTCAGTTGTCTGACACGAGATTCAAAATATTCCCCAAATGGCATGACACCTTTCTTCGCACCAGCATGAAAATATTATAAGTGGAATGAAATTTTACTTGCTTCAGTAGGTTATTGTTCCTGAAGTGTTGTTGAAAAAATTAAAGTGATTCATACTATGGTGTCTTTATGTTACTTTCTTGTAGTAATAGGTTATATATCTATTGCTGCCCTTAATTTATTTCTACCATTATAACAGTCCGTTCTTGACTGAAGTACTAATTTTTCATCAAAAAAAATAACAGGATCAAGAAACAAGCATCACCTTTAATGAAAATCCCAAACCCTAAAAGAAATTAGAAGGTTAGGGACCTGTTCTCTTTACTGTTTTCAAGTCTTTTTCTGTTTTCGATTTTCCAAAATAATGAAAACATGTTCTCTTTCTTATTTTCGAAAACGCATTTCTGAAAAAAGTTAAAAATTTACAAAGAAAAACCAAAACGACAATCGTTTTGGGTGTTTTCAGTTATAACCAACCATAATTTTCAAAACGCGTTTTGAGTATTTAAGCCACCAACAACCACTGCCATTGCCGCCTGACACACCACCTGCATCACACCGCCGCCGTCGCTGCCGTCGCCGCACCCAGTGTCAGCGACGTCACAACCACCACAGCAGAAGAAGCTGACGCCACCACCACAACAGAAGAAGCCCACCACGCCACCGCCAAAAACACCGCACCAGAAGAAGCCCACCACGCCAGAAGAAGCCCAAAAACACACCGCACAAAAACAGAGAGAGACAACAGAGATGAGAGACGAGAGAGGGGAAGAAGAGAGAGAGGGAACAAGTTTTGGGCGTTTTCATTTTTTAAAATAATTTTTCAAAATGACAAAAAGAACACATTTTTAACAATCTCAAAATAAACACTCACAACACAAAATAAATTTAAAATTCACAACTCAAAACTCAAAACTAAAACACGAAGAGAACCACCCCCAAGTGTTGTCACGTGTTAAAATTTAACGTCCATGCCAACATTTCATCGGCAAGGACTATAGTCTGCCATATTAGTATGTAAAGATATGGAGAGTACCTGACTAAGAAAGGAGTCGATAGCTACTTGATGAGCAACAAATAAAAACAAACGTTAGATGTTATTAGTTGAAACACAAAATCCAAATCATATTAACTTAATTTAAAAACTCGCATAAAATGTGGCAGGGCCTATCCTACACAGCACTTTCTGCGCTGATGAAATCAACAACAAAGCAAAACTTCATTATGACATGAATAAACCACTAAAAGACAATTCTGCACTCTTCGCTGTATACCTAAACCTTGATGTTGAAATAATCTGAATCAAAGTGGTGCAATCGCACGTATCCATCTTCACCTCCACTTGAGAAACTGTACACAGGATGCGGTAAAAAGATTAAGATTATTTTTATAAAGATTAACCAACAAACAATTAGGCAAAGAGAAAACAAACTGGAGAGAAACTGAAAACTTGTATAATGAAACCATTACACCAAAATAAACAATTTTCAAGCCCGCTTTTAAGATATATAGAGCCCCAAGAACCCAAGATATTCCTTGAAAATTTTTTTTTTTTTTTTTGATAAGTAATCAGAAATTTTATTAAAAAATCAAGGATAATACATGGGGAATGTATTATCAACTTAGACAACACATAAACGACATGAAATTAGGCAACCCATCTACATGATTAGGAGCTGCAGTATTAAACCAACTATACAAGGTTAGATAAAATAATTCTCTGAACTGCGCTTTTGTTCTTGTCATGTCTTCAAAACAGCGGTTGTTCCTTTCCCTCCATACGCACCATACTATGCATCCCGGAATAAGATTCCATACAATCCGACTNAACAATTCTCTAAACTGCTCTGTAGTTCTTGTTTGGTCTTCAAAACAGTGAAAATTTGAAGAATAAAAGTTGCACAAAATCTTTCTAACGCTGCTTCATTGGTATCTTCCAAACTGGGGTGATGACATTCCATTAGTTAACTGGCACTATAGAGAAAAAACATTTGAACTTCTCCTTACTCTCTAAAAATTACTACAGCAGCAGCATAGAAATTCATATGCTTAAAATTAAGGACAACAAAACAAAAAGGAATTACTTGAACGCCCCCCAGTTTAGCTTGACAAAGAAGACCAACTCCGAGTTAGGTTAAACAGGGTCATTGTTTATCACACCATCAAATCTCCGATAGAACATCAAAATCAGAAACAGAGATAGCATTTGCCGAAACACCGACAACCAATGCCCCTTTCTTTCTTTCTTTTTTATTTTCTCGAGCAATTGACAATCGTATAAAGAACATCAACCACAGGACTCTTACAGCACAGGAATGTAACTATAAAGGTGAAACTCTTGCATTAAACAAATTAGCACAAGAGGTTTCACAAGAGTAAGCACCAGCATTAATGAACAAGCATGTGATCTCGAAATAAAATTTTATTCATGATGGTCCTAAGAATTCCAACTTCCACTGAGATGAACATGCAATGAACAAAATATCACCTTTTCCCATCAGGATTAAATGCCAATGCATTTATAGGTCCAAAGTGGCCTTTGACGCCACCTATTTCTTCTTGAAGGATCTACCCACACACAAAAACAGCATATACAAATAGTTAGACACAACTAAATGTTTTTAAAATTCCATATCATATTCATAATTGATTTAATTTGACTTCAACTTCACTCCAAGAAAACAATATTTACCTTGTCATAGAATTTGGCTTCAAATTTTCCAGCACGGTGATCTGTGGTGGTGACAGATGATGCATCCTGACCACCTCCAAGAACCACCTGCAAATCATAAAAGCTACAAATCAACATACGAGGAAAAAAGAAATATACGTGATGAAAATCTTCTACACACAAAATGTTGACTAGATAAAAACTTTATTGATTACTATATATATGGTTGAACATAAACAAGTGAAGACAAGCACTTCCACATAAATGTACAAGCAAGAGTATTTAGAATCAGCTCTCTAATGATGGAACAAACATGGGTTACTTAAAATTATCAATTTTTAGAGATTACAATTTATAGCCGTGATGTGAACTTTAGCCATACCATCTATACATATGATACTTCTGATATAAAATATTTATTACATTCACATTTCCTTTAGAATCATAACTAATATGGTGTTGAACTCCTAATGTATACTAGGTGTGCAGGTATATATAATGAATTGGCTTCCTAGATTCTACTTCTTGAAATTGACAGTAATTGCTTAGTTATAATTATCCATATTGCTGTACATATACAGCCAATGGTACGAAATATTAATAGCTATACACGTCTATTAGGGGTAAAAACGGTTCAATTTGGGCAGTTTTTGAACTATTTTGAAACCAAACCATTTTAAATGTTTCGAAAAAATTCCAAACCTAATCATTTCATCTTTTGAGATTTGATTTAGTTTCAAACCTCCATTTTAGCGACACAGAAATAATATCTTCAAAACAAGTGAAAATATATACATATCGGTCTAAAATTAAACTATAACACTTAGATTGGACCATTTAAACATAAACATTACAATAATAATATAGTTTCCTCAATACAAGCTGAAACCAATAAATTTATATAAGATCAATATTAAAATTTAAGCTTGCAATTTCATTCTTTAGATGAGAAGAGTATTATCATAAATAAATCATTATTTTCTTAAAGAGTCAATAGAAGTCGATGAGCAATAAAAATTGTTGAATATAAATTGATCTAATAAATGATATATCTTAGTAAAATAAGTATTATTTTTTTTAAAATAAGAGTGTGTTTGATGCACATTTTTTAGGAGAGAATGCATTTTTTTTGTGATGTGATGGTGAATATGTGGTTGAAACAAAAGGAAAAGTCACTGATGTGATGAAAAATATTATTTTATTCAAGAATGTGTGGTTGAAAATAAGTAGAAGAATGAAAATGAAAATGAAAATGAAAATGTGGCTCAAACAGGGGCTAAATTGGTGAATGGTTTGGTTTTAACTATCAAAACCTAAACGATGTCGACCAGAATCAATGGTTCAAAATCGTGGTTTTGATTCGGTTTGGCGGGTTGGCTTTTTTTTTATTATTATTATTATTTTTTTCACCCCTAACATCTATAGATAAAATGTTGGAAAAAATGATGCAGAAACATTTAACTTTTTTCCCCCCTCATGATAAATACTGCAAGAGAACTCCTCAAAAAGTTTACAATTTTAGAAGGTGAAACAACATTGTTGACTTGTTTAGTAGAGATATTATTAATTAAGAGAAATTATTAACTTCATCAAATTCAATTATAATTTATAAGATGGCTAACATGACTATTTCATCAAGTCCACCAAGGGGCCAGAATATATAAGATGAATAGCTGATTCTATTGAAGCATAAAGGTCAGCATCTACACCTTGCACACCTTGGTAAAGTGGTGTGGTAGGAGGGGAGAAGGAGTTTGAAAGCCATTTACCAACGTATAAGCTTAGTCACATCTGTCCTCCATCAATGTGTAACATGTTACTAAGTTTTAAGAATTCATGATTAAGAAGATTCTATCATGACTAACATATCTATCATGCTGCTTGCTCGTCATATACAAAAATACTTGGACAGTCTTTGATTAAATCATCCAAGTCAAAGATCACTAGTTCAAAGATCAGATGGATGTAAAGGTTCTAGATCAAACATGCTAAGCTTACATCCACACAAGTTAAGCATTAATCAGCTCTGAAGGCAGTCTAAGGAGAGTAACTTGACACTTAGTTCACCAACGAAAAGGACAAGACAAAAATTTCAAATTAATACAAAGGCAAGAAAAGAAAATGCATAAACAAAACGTTTTTCAACTAAGGCAGAACAGAAACATCATGAGTTTTTTTTCAGTTAAGTTCTCAGTCAGCACATACATGGTCTAGAAGTGGAGACATTGCAACTGCATTCACCGGACGTTCAGTTACATATGTCTTGATGAGCGTCAGAGTTCTTGAGTCCCAAAGCTAGTGAACATGCACAGCAGTCAACCAATAAGAAAGTGAAAACAGAGGTGTCGTCGGTACATAAAAACAAAAGGGCTAAGAGGATACCAAAAAGATTAAGAAAAAAATACCACACCTTAGCAGATTTATCTAGGGAACCAGTAAGGAAATGTGAACAATCATTAGATTTTGAAAGTGATGTGATAGGTTTCTTGTGGCCATCTTCCTTGTCAGACTCTTTCAGTAATTTCCCTGTCTGTCAGTCGAAACCCAACATATTAATTTCATATCAATAAAGGCATAAAAATTAGCATGCCTATGAAGGCGAATGCACAAAGAAACAAAAGGCTGCATACTATATTCAAAGCTTCAGTTAAGTGACTGAATATCAAGAAATTTCACAAGCAAATATTTACCTATCTAGTATCTAGTAACAATTGTTTCTTGCAAAAACTATCAGATAAGACAAGATAAATAGTTTACAACCTCAGAATCCCAGATACGAACTATAGCATCTTCACCAGCACTTATTATTGTCTTATTCAGAGGTCCCCAAACTGCTCTGTTAATTCTTCCCTGGGGCCCTTTGAGAATGACAACAGATTCACCAGTCTCTGCAATGCAGTCAACATTTAGAATTTACTGCCGACAAAGAAATTTAGCAATATATAATAGGAAGACAAGTAACAGAAGTTTCTGACAACTGCATTTGAACTTCATATGTACACGCAACCCAAGCAGAAGACAATGTATCGAACTAAAACAGCTAAAGATTGGATGATTTATACAGCTGTGAGATTAAAAGAAAAATAGACCACATAAAACCAACATCCTAAAAGAAATGTATAATAATAAGGAAATCCAGATGAGCATAAATCTACCTAAAGAGGAACAATCACACAAGTAGTTGATACTTACGGTCACTGTGGTCTCTGGCTATGCGCTTGATGTGAATAGCAGAAGTTAATCCCATAAAAGGGTCGGTGGTAATTACTGCCAGCTTATCACCAACTGCAAAATCAACAGACCTAGCTGGGGAATCAAAATTGAAGGTGTAAAGCTGAGTTCCAGTTTGAACATCCCAAAGCTTTGCTGTCTNGCTGAGTTCCAGTTTGAACATCCCAAAGCTTTGCTGTCTGGTCTGCACTTCCAGTTATAAGCCTTGTTGAATCCCCTAGGCATCACAGTAATTATCAGTCATTAAATTGAATTGTAATCGGGTGCAATGCATATTGTGACCAGTTACATGTTTTACAGCTATTATCTTCCCAACAAAAGAATCAAAATTTTATTTAATTTTATGCAAATAAAAAATAATAATAATAATAAATAACTCAAGACAAATTTATGCAAGCCTTAACTAATAAGAAATTCTATACTATTACCATCAATGGACATCTGGATCTCACACTTGACATCTCCACTATACATATTTTCGCTAATATTGATATATAGTACAGACACTTTTTTTCCAAAAACACTCACCGCAGAACTTCGTTAGTACCCGTATCATATGCTTTTTTACATATCTAATGCAAAACTTGCTCCTTCTCTATTTGCTTTTTCCATCGATATCTGAAATACATAGATGACTTCCACACTAGATCTTAAGCATAAACCGGACCAATTTTCTAATGACTCTGAATTACACCCCAATCACACTTACGTAATACCTACATAGCATATACAATCTTGAATTTTTCTTACCCTTGTAACCATTTATCAAGAATATTTAGCCCTTGTTTGAGCCCATTTTTTCAAAACTCATTTCTAACCACACATTCTTTAATAAAATAATTTTACACGTAAATCGAAATTTTTTATTATTTTTTAACTACACATTCTCCAAATAAATCACTATTCCAAATAC
>CAIGRT010141141.1:0-10407 GCA_903798405.1 Fraxinus platypoda
AAATTTTATAGAATATAATTATTTGGTCTTTATATTTTTTTATATAATTTTAAAAGTTGAGGAAATAAAGTTCGTAATTAATTAAAAGTTTTTGATTTGAGAAAAAGTTAATTCGGATAATTTAGTCTCAAGATATTGAAGTTTAAAAAAATTGTCATTTATTAATTTTTAATTAAATTGGATTTGGATGAGAGGTAGCCACTTGTATCTAAAGATGGATATAGAATAACCTTTTTATTTGATTAGATTTTTATTTTAATTGAAGAGCTGCCTTCATTGTTATTTATTGGGATTGGAATAATAATCTCCACTAGGAAACCTATTCTATACAATTCCATTGACTGTACACGGTCACATGTCCTAGTTGCGATTGAAATACTAGGCTATAGATCATATAAATACTTCCATTAGTCAAGAGAGTTTTCACCACGGAGATATTATACATACACGATAGAAAGAAATCAAAGGCTAGGGAGAAAAAAACCAACAATATAACCGTATAGTATATTTTTATTCATACACAAGGCAGAGAGAAAGGAAAAGAAAACGATTTTCACATGCATTATTCTATGGTCCTTGACAAATTTTCAAATCTATCGAGGTAAGATACTTTTATGCAAGTGGTTTGTTTTAATATCCTTTTATATTTAGCAGTTTATGCATGAATTGTCGGTGGACCTTCGGGTTCGACCTAGCGAAATGTGAACTTTATTGAGTTTCTATAACGAAATGTGAAATCCTTCGGGAATTCAAGATACTACTAATGTGTGTCTCACTTGGTTACTGATATACTCCATAAAAAATGTGGTATGAAGTGCCTATTTTATTGTGCTTCCAAGGGGATCGAAGGAAAGAAATACACATTAAGTTTTTCTGTCTTCAAATTATTAGTTATTTTAATTCTTTCAAAGACATGTTATTTAAATTAGTTAAGTGATTATATTATTATTTTTAAGATACAATTTCTATGTTTCATTTAAATTTATGGACATTTCAATTATTTTATTATAAAGAAATAAATTTTTATTGTTCAGCATTTAATGTAAAGAAAAGAGAGTTTTTGGTAAAATTTCATGGTCTATGAAAATTTGGGGTGTTACATCATGTCCAAATAGATATAACATTTGAGGCTCTCGGAAGTCATTAAGAGTAGCTGGTGATAAGGTAATTGGTAGTTCGGCGTCATTATATAGGCAGTGTCTGGACTTCCCTTTAAGGCCTTGGAATTGTGGATTGGTACAACGAGCACTATATACATTTCTTCGCGTCGGATAGATATATTGTTTTAGGCTCTCTATGGTCATTAAGGGTAGCCGATGATAGGTTTTTTGTGGGTCGACACTATATAAGAATGGTATCAAATGGTCTTTCGGTGGCCATGGGACTACAGATCAATAGTACGAGCATCGTATACATAGGCCAGGCCATTTTGTGTATACATTTTCTTGCAATATCAAGAGATCGATGGGAAACGACGGATACAATAGTGATTTCGTGAGTCTCGATGGCGATGACGGACCTACAATTAAGGGTGGAGCAAGGAGTCCAAGATTGTGAGGGCAAATTTCACAAAATTATAAGTGTGGGAACAAAATAAAAAACTATAAGAAAATTTGTGAAAATTTTGTGCAAAAATAGAGGGCAAAATCCCGCATTTCAGATTTAGTGTGGAGACAACTGACCTCATTGTCCCGACACTAAATCCGCCCATGCTTACAGCATTGGAAGGCGTGCATGTTATTGGTCATGTTGATATTTGAGCTCAAAGGTACACTATAATGGGGTTCAAGCACAAAGACCAAAAGATGAAAAACTAAGATAATGAGAAAATCCGTGAACTTCAATAATGAGATCCTAATGAGAAAAAGTATTGTAAACAATGCACGTTCATATGATCATGCAAATCGTTACTTGTTGAGTATTTGCTCATATAGTTTTACATTGTAGGTTGACAATGCTTGTACTGGAGATTGGTGTTAACTCTCAGATGATGTGATGATTGCATATTGAGTACATGAACGTAATTTAATGGGTCTATAATCAGGAAAACCCAAAAAAAATAAAAAAAAATAAAAAAAAAATTTAATAAAAAAAATTAACTGATTTATTGAAATTATTTAACTTTTGAAAATAATTGAATAAATTTTAATGTTAATTTTCAATTGTCATCGGCTTTATATTTGGTATAAACATTTTGTAGCAAGTTCTAACTTCATTGTTTTATATTTTATTTTTATTACATTTAAACTAAAAGATTTGGAAGTCATTTTTCTCCGTGATCATTTTTGTTGTGCTTATTTATTTACTATTTTTGATTTATTGTGGTATTCAAATATATGGTGAAATTGGATTAATTAACTTCATCATCTAGAAACAATTAATAAGTGACTTATTGCTTTTAATTGGTTAATTCCTCACGTGGGTCTAAAATAAAACATTAATTTGGAACTTTCAGTAGTAATATTTATTAAATAAGTAAAAACTGCTTTTAAATTTAGGACGTTACAAAATGGTATCAGATCTTCGGTATCAATGATTCTACAGACTATCCATGTACATGTCTTCGATAGTGATTAAGAGTTATGACAACCAAGTAAGTTATCATTTATTTATGTATTATTTAATTTTGATTAAATGTTTCGTATGTTCATGTTTATTGTAAATGGCAATGGCAGTTCAAGTTAGTCTATATTTAACGATAGTATGCGATTTTTAGATGATGCTCTTGAGAAGTCTATATAAAATTAAGCAGATTTTTTAAGAACTTTCTTCTTAAAGGAAGGAAACATAACGTGGTGAATAATAAGAGATGGAAAGACATGTGATACTTTTTATTAACAGATACTTCCTTCTCAAGCATCGAAATTCTTGCAACTAAACGTGGATATTCCTTAGAGTTTTGATGAGGATGAATACTTAATTTTACAATACCCTTCTACGTCTCAATATGAAATACCTTTAAATGTTGATTATGGGCCATGATATTGCGTCTCAAAACTATTAGATCGGGCAATGAATGGACTCTCATTTATCCCCCGAACTTGGAAATTGAAAACTTGACATTTGGTAACTCCTTGATGGATTAGATATTAGCATGGAATCTGTTAGAGTATGGAAGACAAAGAGGAGGGAAACTAAAACCAATTGATTCAACCAACAAACACAGTACACGGCCTCCCTTACTTATAGCCATACATGATGCAAAAAAAAATGATATTCTATTCACCATTCTACCTACTACCACTACTCCATACTTGTCAATTACATCCACTTGTAGTAGGACCAAACTAGCTTACCAAATTACAATAACAAGTACTAGACTTTAAACAAAACAAATGTGACCATATATAAAGCAAAATGTGACTTAGTATCAACAAAAGTGTCACACTTAATTCATCACTCCTCCTTGATACTTTCGTTGGAAACACCAAGACAATTCTTTAGTGTTTCAAACCTTTCTTTAGGGAGCACTTTGGTAAATATGTCAGCCACTTGTTCTACGGAGCTGCAATGCATCAGTCTCACTTCTTCCTTTTCTTGAGCTTCCCTATTAAAATGATATTTGATATTAATATGCTTGGTTTTGCCGTGAAACACAGGATTTTTCACAATGGAAACTGTTGATTGATTATCACACAAAATGGTGGTTGCTCCAAATTGTTGATGTTTCAGATCATTCAAGATTTTCCTCAGCCATATAGCCTGGTTTGTTGCCTCAGTTGCAGCTATATACTCTGCCTCAGCCGTGGATTGAGCCACAGTTTTCTGCTTAATTGAATTCCAACAGACAAGACTTGATCCAGCATAAACGGAAGTACTCTTCATATAATCCATTGAACCAGCCCAATCACTATCAGTGAACCCTGTCAACACCCGTTTTTCTAATTTCCTGAAGCTGATTCCATGGTTTTCAGTTCCTTTGATATACTTCAGAACTCTCTTGGCAGCTTGAAAATGAATTTGGCTAGGCTCTTGCCTGAATCTGGATAACAAATTCACAGCATACATAATGTCAGGCCTTGTAGCTGAAAGATACAACAGACATCCAATCAGGCTTCTATACACCTTTCCATTGATTTTGCTTGCACCATCATCATTTATCAACTTCAAATTCTGGACCAAAGGAGTGTTAACTGGCTTGCAATTTTCCATATGAAACTTCTTCAATATCTCCTTGGCACATCTCTGCTGGCGAACAAAAATTCCTCTGTCAGACTGATCCACTTCCATTCTAAGAAAGTATTTCATCTTCCCTAAATCAGTCATCTCAAAGTCTTTCTTCAATTCATTCTTTATCTCATTGATCAAGCCTTCATTGCTTCTTGTGATTAAGAGATCGTCAACATAAAGTGAAATGATGATCAGGTCCTCCTCCACTGATTTGATGTACAAAGTTTGCTCATTTACACTTTTGTTGAATCCAAGTTTGCATAGATGGCTGTTAATTTTGTTATACCAGCTTCTAGGTGCCTGCTTCAAGCAATACAAAGCTTTCTTTAGCTAATACACCTTATCTTCTTCACCCTTTTTGACAAAGCCTTCAGACTGGTCAATGAAAATTTCCTCACTTAACTCCCCATTCAGAAAAACAGACTTTACATCTAGCTGATGGATCTTCCAGTTTGAATGTCCAGCCAATGCAAACAATACTCTTATTGTCTCAAGTCTGGCAACAGGTGCAAAGGTATCTGTAAAATCAATTCCAAATTGCTGAGAATACCCTTTAACTACCAGCCTAGCCTTGAGTTTATTGATTGAACCATCTACATTTAACTTGGTTCTGAACACCCACTTGACTCCAATAACATTCTTGTTTCTTGGTTTGTCAACAAGCACCCAAGTATTGTTTTTTTCAATTGCTGTCAATTCATCCTCCATAGCCTCTATCCATCCCTTAGATTGTGCAGCATCAATATAGCTCACTGGTTCCAGAATAGCAGAGTTACAAGTAGCATAGATATCCTGAAGAGATCCGATTCTCAATACTTCATTTTCTGAGTCAGTTCCACCTTCAGGTTCAGCCTTAATTTGAATTTCATCTTCATCATTACCAGCATCTTCATTTTGAGAAATCAACGTTGGAACCTCAGTTCTGTCCACAGCATTTGACTCCCAATTCCATAAAGATTTCTCATCAAACTTGACATCTCTGCAAGAAACAACCTTGCTGGTTTGTGGATTATAAATTCTGTACCCTTTAGCATTGTCACAATATCCAACCAAAACTCCAGCCTCTGCTTTCTGACCGAGCTTATCTCATTTAACATTAGGTATATGCATATAGCACACACTTCCAAACACCATCAGATGAGATATATTAGGCTTAACTTCATACCAAGCTTCATAGGGAGTTAGTTATTCTAAGACTTTAGTGGGTAGCCTGTTCAGCAAATAGACTGAGGTGTTAACAGCCTCAGCCCAGAAGGTTTTAGGAACATTTTTCTCCAGCAATAGGCATCTAGCCATCTCCATCACTGTCCTATTTCTTCTTTCACAGACTCCATTCTGTTGGGGAGAGTAATGAATTGTTAATTGATGCTTAATTCCCACTTCCTCACAGAAATTATTAAACTGATTGCTTGTATATTCTGTGTCATTGTCTGTCCTAATTGTCCTGATTTTGGAACAGCTTTCATTCTCAACAAAACTCTTGAATTTCTAGAAGACTGCGGGCACTTCAGATTTTGATTTGAGAAAGTAAACCCAACACATTCTAGTAAAATCATCAGTGAATAAAATGAAGTATCTGCTACCATTCAGGGTTGAAATTTTCATAGGACCACATACATCATAATGTACAAGTTGGAGTCTAGTTTGGGCTCTTTTAGCTTGATTTCTAGGGAAAGGAAGTCTAGCCTGTTTTCCCCTTTGACAGATTTCACAAATACACAAGGCATCTCCCATCTTTGGCAAGTTTTCTACTAGCTCTTGTTCTCTTAAAAGTTTAAGTGAAGTATAGTTAACATGTCCGAACCGCTTGTGCCACAATTCAGACTCAACTTCAATACTAGCATAAGCTTGCAAGTTCACACTTTTCTAGTCCAAATGAAAGCTTTTGTTTCTCATATCAACTGTCATCAGTTCCACATTATTTTGATCTAGAATTGAACAACTATTATCCTTAAATACCAAGGTATAATTCTTCTCAATTAGTTGCCCAACACTTATCAAATTCTGATCTATATTTGGAACATATAAGACATTAGGAATGAGCTTATTACCTAATGGAGTTTGAACAGAAACTTTACCAATACCTTTGACTACCACATATTCACCATTTCCAACATTTACTTTTGATCTGTAGTTACCATTCTACTCAACAAAAATATCTGCATTTCAAGACATGTGATGAGTGCAGCTACTGTCTAGAACCACACCTGATTCTTTCTGCAGACCATTTGATTCAAAGCTGAGAACAGGTGTTCTTTAGATTGAGCTTTAGGAACCTTTGCTTGCTAAGTTTCATTCTTCTCCTTTCGATTTTTGCAGACTCTTTCAATGTGTCCAAATTGCTAACATGACCTGCATTGAACACCAGGCATGAACCAACAATACTAAGGAGAATGACCTTTCCTTTTACAATGTGGACGGGGAGGATAATTAGTATCATTTCCAGACCCTTTAGCTGCTTCCTTCTTTTCAACTTGTGGCTTCTTTCCACCCAAGTTTGTTTGAATCCTTTGCTTCCCTTTTACAAACAAAGCACCCTCAACTTGCTCCTCTTGCCTGAATAGCCTCCTCTGTTCAGTGGCTTGGAGAGCATTCACCAACTCAGCCAAGGAAATGGTGGACAAATCTCTTGAATCCTCAAGTGAAGATATCTTATATTCGAACTTTTCTGGAAGGGTGATCAATACTTTCTCCACTACCCTCTTATCTGGTAGATCATCCCCAAGTAATCTGATTTGGTTAACAACATTCATCAACCTATCAGCAAACTCCTTCACCGTTTCAGATTCCTTCATTTTCAGAGTCTCAAACTCTCTCCTGAAGTTCAGAACCTGCATCTGCCTTGTTCTCTCATTGCCCCTGAATTTCTCCTTCAACCTGTCCCATGCCTCATTTACGGTTTCACAAGTGATTATCCTTGTGAAAATGAAGTCTGAGACTGCTGCTTGAATGCAAGAATGAGCCTTAAATTTCTTAGCAATCTCTTCGATGTGTTGCTTCAGTTGGGCTATGGTAGGATTGGCTCTTAGATGTGGTGGTTCAACTCTTGTTTCAGTGATCTCCCACAAGTCATAGGCCTTCAAGTATGCCTTCATTTTGCAGACCAGAAATCGTAGTTCTCTCCTGTGAATGCTGAAGGTAAAGGTGCTGAGAATCCACTTGAAGCCATGTCACTTTCTCACCAAATCACACAGCTATTTATGAAGGATTCTTACTGGTTTTCTCTCGTGTTTGCTGCTTTTTGATGATACCGAATTTTGCAAGCAACTCACCGATTTTACACAAGACTTACCGTATATACAATGTGCATACCGTATTTGCCAGGTGAACTCTATTTTGTTGGGAAAATAGTGACTTACTGGATTTGCACTCTTCTCACCGTATATGGAAGACACTTACCGTATTTGCATGAAGCTCACCGATTTTGGAAGAAGAACTCTGTTTTGCTGAAGAAACAAAACCTTACCGGATATTTACTCTTCTCACCGTATATGTACCTTCCTTACCAGATTTGATACCAGCTCACCGTATATGGACAAATCACCCTGTTTTCAGTTTTTCTTCACCTCACTCTTCTCTTTCAGTTTTTTTTTTGTTCTTTTTCGATCCTTCAAAGATCCATAAAGCTCTGATACCACTGTTAGAGTATGGAAGACAAAGAAGAAGGAAACTAAAACCAATTGATTCAACCAACAAACACAGTACACGGCCTCCCATACATATAGCCATACATGATGCAAAATAAAATGATATTCTATTCACCATTCTACCTACTACCTCTACTCCATACTTGTCAATTACATCCACTCGTAGTAGGACCAAACTAGCTTACCAAATTACAATAACAAGCACTAGACTATAAACAAAAAATGTGTGACCATATATAAAGCAAAATGTGACTTAGTATCAACAAAAAGTGTCACACTTAATTCATCAGAATCTAAAAGTTTTGATTTCTTCTCAGACTTCTTTTCATTCTCCATTAATGATTAGCTTCAAAATACAATTGTTAAAAATGAAGTAGGGTGATTCGAAGGCATTAATGTGTTATCCTTGTCCGTCTCCTAATTTTACTAAAAGTGTATTTATTGCCTCTTAAGCATAATTTACTTTCTTTGTGGTTAGGAAAATTTGAAATTGTCCCCTTACTAATTATTTTATTTTATTTTCATCTTTTTCTTATTATTTTCAAAATCCGTACCTTTTCATTTCATGAAATCAACATTGTTCGAATGGAGCTAAATCTCGTGCAGTGATTATCAACTGCAATAGCCTCAATTTAAGTATGATTAGTGATCATGAGTTGGTCGCTTTCTATTTGTAATTCTCTTCTAAGGAGAAGCTAAACATCTACATTTGATTTATCGCAAGTGAACGGTATCGCAAAAAAGTAATAAAGTGATGAATAAAGTATCGTTTCTACGAGGACTATATATTTAATCTAGAATCAATTAATTTCAACCTTAACTGAATATCAAATTTTGTTTTATGATTTTATGCTAATTAACCACTTTAATTAACTATTCTATTGAGCAAGTTTATGAAAATTTTAATAAAATTATGCAAGATGATTACTAAGATTTGAAATCCCCCTTATTAATCCATCTTTAATGCAAATCAATAACATGACAATATGTGCACATTTTTGTTGATCAATGCTCCTAAGTTAATTAAAGGCATATCTCGATGTCAATTAAATTTATCCCCTCATGTGACCTTCCTATATCTTTCTAAAAGATGTAAACATGAAAGCATGCATTAAAAAGTTAGAACATCTATAGAAAGCATGCAAAATATAGCGATATATCTCTATCACATATTGGACTTTACAATGTTTGTTATAAATGCTTTATATTTTATCGTTTCTTTCAAAATCAATAAAATTCACAAATCATTCCAATTAGTGATCAATTAATTGAAACACATTAAACACAATAACAAGCATCAAAGAAATCACACATATTGGACGTTAAAATATTTAATTTATATTAAAAACTTCATAATAAGGGTTCATATATGTCTTACTAATTAAAATTCTAGCCTAGTATACCAAAATTACAAAAAATCATATTTAATAGGAAAGACATTATTCGAATTTTTGATAAATTGAGACGATGAAGATGAATTTTTCAATCTTGACTCTCTTTAATAGTTTCTTGATGAATCTCCACTTGCGCATTTTCTTCTTTGGCCAAAAATCAAGTTTGAATCTTCACTTAATTGAATTCTTGCAAGTTCCCTTCAATTCTCTCACAAAAACTACGAATGTTGTCTCCTTTTGATGATAATAATTGATAAATATTGGAGTATTATATATATATATATATATGAGAGATGTCTCTAACGTATTCTGATGTTAGGTATTTATAGAAGTCAAAAATTGGTTAAAAATAACGTCCAAATTGGTTTTCAAAGGATTTTCAATCAAATAAAGAAAGTTGACTTCGCGCGTGCATGTTTCTCTCTGCACAGTCAATATGTTTATCATAACATTCTCTTCCAATATCCAATTGAAGAGATTCAAAATACATTGGAAAGACTCAAAGGGATATAACTTTTCTAGCAATAGAATTTCAATTCGAACTTTTAATATGTCCAAAATGGGTCTTAATCTTCGGCTAAAAATTTAGAATATAACTTGTGCAATTGGAAATTGATTTGTCATAATACTTTGATTATTTTTCACGTTTTGACTTCTAATTATATCCAATTGACTCTTAGCAATCTTCAAGTATCGTCTTGTGGTCCAAATCAACTATTAAATATTTGTAATTTGATCCTCAAACTTCAAATTTCGCCATTTTTCACCATTTTTTGCTTATTCTTTCAATTCCACTTTCAATTATCGAGTTTTATGAAATAAACGAAATATACAATAAATTAGGTTATAATTGCTCAAACAAACTATTAAATATCTATATTTTTAAGTTCAAATAAGCGTATGAAATACAAGTATCAAACACTCACAAACTTAAACATTTGTTTGTCCTTAAAAAAAAAAAACCATAACCTAACTTAACAAATACATAGACATGCAAAATGTGTTGGTTAGATAGCATGTCCTTTTGTCTCAGGATTGGAATCATTTTCTTAAATCTATAAATAATTCAAGGTCACATTACCAAAATCAATATCTACTTTTCCAATGCAAAACTGATGTGTATGTTTGAAGAATAAAGGAAAACACTATTGTTTTGCGTGGAAATCTAGCCCGCTAACAATTAAAAGAAGGTTCAG
>CAIGRT010141149.1:0-11254 GCA_903798405.1 Fraxinus platypoda
CTCATGCCAAAGTCAGCCAATATCTTTTTTTTTCCAACACTGTATTCAGCCACAGATGAGGATGAAGTCTTGCTCAGCAGACCCCCAATTGTTCTTCAGTTTTCGAATTGCCAAGCTCAGCCGTTTCTCTTATAGGCTCTCAAGAAAGTTCATTTCATAACAAAACATCACAATTTCCTTTTGAAAATTAAATTGAGTTGCGTGAACATTTTTCCGTCTCTTATTTTTCACCAAATTGGTTTCGCTGGAGGGCTTCAACATAAACACTCTTAGTTTCCTGTTATTTTTCTTTGTTTTAGGTTATTCTATACGTGTAATGTGATGCAAGACATTTTCTTGGAATGACGGTCTATTTTAAACGTGAGGGAAGCATGGGATTAAAGAAGTTAGTAATGTATTTGATCTCATTTTCCTGGAATATTGTGATTTTGATTGATTTTCCGATATTCAAGTTGATTTTATTGCAGAATGTTGAACAGTGTACCGTGAATAAAGAGATGTGGAATGCTGCGTGACATTTGAAAGAAACTAATACGTCCGGGCCTTTGTACATCCAATGCTAGTGAATAGTTGTCTATGCCTCCATGGTGAAAATGCCAGAGTTTAGTATGAAGAACTGCTATCTTTCTGTTTAGCTGTATTCGACCGTGTGTAGCTTGAGGACGTGAGTTTGTGAAAGTGTACACGTAACTTTTAAGGCAACCATGTTTAATTTGTGGGCATAACTTTGTAGAATGTACATGAAAACATTCCGTTTCAGCATATTCCTACCAGTATTTTTAGCCACTTTTCATTGGATATGTCATATGTGAAACTCATTGTAACTTGTTTTGTCTATGATGAAACACTAAACAGGCTATAAAGGGACTTCTATCTAGGCCATCAGCTACTAATTCTTTAAGTTGGCACGGCCCAATTAGGAAATGTGAGGACGGCTATTTTCGTCGAAGTTGAATTACGCATGTAATTTATCTTTAAAAGAAAGTGAATTTCATGCTCAAAATTCACGATATTTTTTAATGGATTATGTTCTAAATGATTAATTGTGTCAAGAATGCAAATATTTGAGATCATTTCATCAAAATTTTAAAAATTGAACCAAAAATGCTAGATGGAATAAGGTTCGAGACCGTCAATTGACTCAATTTCCCTGTAAATGAATTAAGGCCATGTTTGAAAAACAAAATTTTCCTTGGAACTTGGAAAATGATTCCCTTTTCCCTGGTTTGACATGTTTGATTTACAACATTTTCCCACCCATTTCTTTTCTTGGCAGCTGCTTCACGCGCCTGGGTTCCTTGATTTTAGGGGTGGGAAAATGATTTTCCAGGCAGCTGTTCCATTTTTTATTTTTTTTTCTTGTAATGAGAACAAATGTCATAACCAATTGTAAAAAAAAATTTCACTTTAATGGACAATTTCCATGTAAAACAAAGTCAAACGAACACTAAACTTTGATAAAAAAAAGATTTTTTAGGAAACAATTTTTTTTTACTTTTTGGCAATAAAAACAAATTTTATAACCAATTATGAAAAAAATTATCACTTTAGTGGACAATGTTCATNAAAAAAATTATTTTAATGGACAAATACATGCAAAACAAAGCCAAACGAACACTAAACTTTGATGAAAAAATGATTTTCTTATAAATATTTTTTTTTTACTTTTTGGCAATGAAAACAAATTTTATAACCAATTATGAAAAAAATTATCACTTTAGTGGACAATGTTCATGTAAAACAAAGCTAAACGAACACAAAATTTAAAAATTTTCCGGATGGAAGATTATACCAATCAAACACACTCAATTAACAATTCTCTGGAAAACAATTTCTAGACAATTACTTTCCCTGAAATTTATTTTTTTTCCACCCATTTTCCACCCTTGCAATCAAACGGATCCTAACTGGTTATCAATTTGATGTATAGAGTAATATTTGTGTTTCTATGGTGTGAAATGCTAAATTGATATAATTTTGGGGGTGGAAACGGCAAACATTGGGCTCATTTAAGTCTTGTTCTTTCTCGTACATTCTGTACACTCCACAGCTCTTTTCCACCTCCATCACCGAATCACAGAAAAAAGCTCTGAACATAAGAAATGGCGGCGTGGACAGTCGCGTCTCGTCAAGCCTCGAATCTGGCTCGGCTCTCTATTCTCAAATCTACCCAAGCCTCAAGCCTCATCCCACGGCGTGGTCTCGCCAGCGGCGGCGGTAATTTTTTGCAATTTCACCCGGCAACCCCTGTTTTATTCGAAATTAATGTTTTTTTTTTTTTTTTTGAAACAAAAAATATGAATATATGACGAAGTAGGATTGAATTTTCTTTTCTATTTGTGTGACTAATTGATTGTTTTTTAATATTTGTGTTTGTAATCCAGATCATCATGAACCTCCGAGAGTGAATTTTTGGGAGGAGCCAATGAGCCCGTCGAAGTGGAAGGAAGAGCACGTACGTTTTCTGGACAAATTTTCTTTCTTTTTTATTACCTGGATTTCATTGTGATTGTTTCAAATTGTGCTTCCTAGGTCTTTTTTGGGTTAGAATACGTTAGCATATGGCTGGTAAAGTGAAATTAATGCTTTTTAATTAAGCTGATTGCCTTGGAAATTGTTTGACAAGTGTTCAAATTGTAAGTTAATTACTGCAAGAATCCTAATGAACTTGAAGCAATCAAGATCATCAACAGACAACATGTTCGTTTAAACGTACCTATTTCTCTTCCTGTCCGTTTCAATGCATGCTATTAAGTTATCCTGAGGCTTATGAATATTTACTATTTAGCTTTTGAAGATCTAGAATCCTATACGTTTTCCACAGATATTCAGTAGCTTGTGTGCCCTAATAAGTTGTTGAGTGTGCTAATTATTGGTGTCATTCGTTTGTAATCACATTTGAAAGTAGGACAAAAGTAGCAAGGAGTGGAGAAGTAGATAATTTTGAAAGAATAAACATCATTGAACTTCGTTAGTACTAGATTCCATATCGAAGCTCATGCATGAATGGATGACCAAAGTACTACTGGTTTAATATGCATCTGTTAATTAGATTTTCCCTTGTGAAGGGGAAAAAGACTGGTAAATCCCCAATCATTGCTGCAATTAGATATTCGGGCTCCTTTTGTTCTTTAGTAATTTAACTTCAGCTTCTTCTTTTTTACCTGTTTAATAATTTTTATGTTATAGTCAGAATATGTTTGATACTTAGTGAGAAAAATACTGATAGATACCTGTTAAACGTCCTTCTGTTATATACATTTATCGAAACCGAATTGAGTTATGGTGGCAGGCGGGAGGACGAAGGGAGATATTAGCTACCGAAAATTGTAATTGACACTAGCAGAACTTAATCAGTTCTAATGGTGATTCTTTGTTAAATGACAAACTAAAGGAGGATAATTTGTTCAAGATCGATTAAAATTTATCATCGTTAGTGCTATATTTCAATGGATTGATAAATGATATGAAAAACCTGCTGATTGGGCTTTTCATATGAATCTTAACTTTCTTGAGCTTTTCATGTATGAGTATCTTTTAAATTGGCTTTGACATTAAGATGCACAAGTGGTGCAAATGGTCAGCCGTTGTCTGCTTGACTAGAGTCTGTGTTGTTTCACAGTTTGTGATTGTCTCCCTCACTGGATGGGGCGTGCTCTTATTTGGAGGTTACAAATTCTTTACGGGGGGCAAGAAAGAGAAGAAAGAAGAGGTATAATTTTCTCACTGCTAATAACTTTTTCCAGAAACTATCATTCTTGGGGTGATTATGCATTTGGACATATCTTGATTACCAAATCGGATAGTGTTCTGAGTTTCTTTTGAACAGTTTTGGTTTTCTTTTGATGACATATGTATTATTATTCTATTTCGATATGATATCATCGTGATTTGCTTTTCCCTTCTTGGCAGAAAGTTGAAGGGGCTCACTAGTTTCGGTCTGTGGATACTTCTGGAATAAAGTTGTTTACCTTGGGCATCACACTTTTAGATTCTAGACAAGATGCAGATTATGATCTCTTTGCTATGCTCACTCGTTGTAGGTAACCTCGTATCAGGTTTGAATGTGTTTCTTTAAATTGTATGTTGAGATCCCATCAGCAGCCTGACGTTTCCAGTAATAAAAGATTTATATTTTGCTCGTTATTTTGCTCGTTATTTCGTTTAAGAAATGTGATTTATATTTTGCTAATTCTGCTCTAGTCTAGTTTGAACTTACAAATAGGTTGGTCTTACTTTGCACACAAATTTTGCTCAAAGTCTAGCTCTAAGAAGAGTTACCCTTAAATTCAATACAATGTCGTTCAACTAGCATATTATGAACAAACAATTCTTCTGACAATCTGGTGATCTACATTTTATCCAAGCCGCTAGGAGAAAATATAAGGAATCGTTTACTGCAACTGTAAATTGAAAGATGAAATAATATACAACAGCAAACTATATGATTAAGGCATAGAAGTGCAATCTCATTCAGCGCATTGTACTTCTCATGCCTTTTGCAATCGACCTTAAGTTAGTTCACGACAGATGAAGATATTAATATGCAAAACTCAATCTGCATCTCTTATTTCTGCTTCGACGTCAACAACTGAAGTAGAAGAATCCTTTCCTGTACACCAGAATACAAAATACGTCATTCAGTGATCCTCTTAATATCCTTTAAAGGAATGCTTTCATGGCCAGGGAACTCATCTTCATTAATCATTTTGCGAGAAATTATTGGTTTTCAAAAAGGTTTAGTTAAACCAAATTAGAAACTTATTAACTACCTTTTCCCTCTTCACAAGCAATGCTTTTTCCAGTACAAATTTCATAAACTCTAATCTTGCAAAATGATCGAGTTCTTAATCACAAATGGACTGCTACTGATTTTTATCCCGTTCAACAAGATATACACACAAATCTTAAACTTCACTACAAGATGCACAAGTTCAGACAAGATTGGATTCATGTGAAGAGGATCTCAAGTCGATTTATGGTAAGCACAAACTTCAACCATTTGATATTTAGTTCGGACAAAATCTGTTGAAAATAACTCACAAGTGGAATCTTGATAAATTTGGGTTTTATTGCCAAAGGAATTTCAACGTTTAGGTAAAAATATCCCCACCATCTTCTTCTTTAATCAATCTGATATACGGAGGTAAAGAAGCAAACCTTTTCTTGTACGAGGAGAGAAATCACTGAATGCTTGATCAAATATTGAAGATTCATTGGAGAACTTCACTGGATCTGCTACAAACTTGTTGCCTACCACTACAAGAAGTAGAAGAATGTTACTGTAACTTAGAAGTGAAGCACATACTAGAAAATACTTCTCTTATATGGTAAAATCATATCGTAACAGCTAACAATATTCAAAGTCTCACAAGCTGACATTAGCTATTACCAAATAGCTCGTTGCGTAACATCCAATATACCCCCCCACCTCTAAAAATACCGAACAAATTATGTCAAGAACAATAGCAATAAATTCAACATAATCTTCACCTTTAATACGACAAAAAAAGAAAGAAAAGAAAAATGAGACGCAAAATCTTTGTAAAATATGGATATTACTAATCGTCTTACTCCACAGTAGATGTTCTTGGCATTGACTGTTACCTGAGAATGGCTGACTACAAAATGGACACAGCTGCAACTCATCGTTCAATGTAGACCTGCAACAAGTAAAATGTGAATTAGCTAGCTAAAAGAACAAAGCAAATAGGTAGTTCGGTTTCAAAAATAATCTTTTCATAACAAAAACGGATATCAATATATCTTACTTGAATATTTGAAATTCATTTCCACAGTTTGGACACTGCACATACAACGTCAGTAAACAAACAACTGCTTGAAACATGTTATTAAAAAATATACAGATCATATACAACAGCTGCAATGATTTCACGGTCGATCTAGCATGTATCATGCACAAAAAGATTTGAGGGCAGTAATATACTTCATTAGGTTCAAAAAAGAAGAATATTGCCTAATATCAAAGAAAATCAAGTATTTGAACCATGGTTAAAGCATATATTTTGAAAGACGAGCATGATGCAAAAATAAGTTGAATTCAAGAAGATACAAGAAGATAGGACCCACAAAAGGCAAACAATTTAGACATGCAAAATACTAGGAAACTAATGGAAGAAAAATGTACAACAAATCATAAACTGATGTCAGTCAACAATTCAAATGGATTACTGTTTACTTAAGACTTTGAAGGAGTAAATCATTTCTTTCCATGGCAGATTTGCCCTCAGAAAATAATAGGTTCAACATCGCAAATTCATGAAAGAAGTCTTGGTGAGTTATTTATTTATGAAGCAAGCACCACAAATCACATATAGGCATGAGAATAAGACATTAATGCTGTAAAGGTTGCTCTTGCTCATATGCACTTCATATAAGAATGCACTGACAACAATCTGAATTAAAGAGAAATCATATGAAATGTCTGAATCAACCAAAATTGCTCCTCTCGAAAACAGCTTCAAGAGTCGCTAGTTTTTCCAATGTACACACAGGAACGAATGTTACTTACGTTGCTTACTGCATTAAAACAAGTAACAAAATATGAGAAGCTGCCATAAACTAGAGATTCTTGGCCAATTTGAAGAAACATTTAGCCCCTATTTGGTTTAGCTAAAAATTAGATTTTTAATAGATTTTGATAAAAGCTGATGAAATTCGTGGTTAATAAAAGTTGTGGGTCTCATGAAATGTTTGGTTGAAAATAGTTTGAGAAAAAATAAGTTTTAGAATATGGGGCTAAACAGGGGCTTAATTGAGAAATGACAGTGAAGCTGAAGCTAATCATATGGAGAAGAAATCAATTGAGCTGGACAGTGAAGAATTTGGAAAGAGCACTGATCAACGTGCTCATTGGCAGCTTCCTCCAGCTCATCAAAATGGGAATCATCTAGAAGAAAGTCAGCTGGACATTCTAGAAAAGGGATAGAAGGAGAATTAGTTACAAAATTGTTATGCATAACAGATTCCATGGGACCACTTGTATTGTACAGATTTTGTTAATTCTTTGATTCTTGTTTGGTATTATATATACTCAATGAATGAATGTAATTGTTAAAGTAAGAAAGCAAATACAAAAGGAAGCCTTTCTTCATTTCGAGTTCAATTCTTATTTTTCTGTCATTATGATTGAAGTTCCATATCTCTTCATCATTTTTGAGTAGCTGCACATCCAAATTTTACATAATGTAGTAGAAATAGCTGAGTTTTGGAATGTTTGATCAAGTAAAGTAAATTAGAATTCATAACTAGTTCAATATCTTTATCTTGAGAGTTTCTTAAATAATCCACATTCTTAGTGGTATAACAATAATAAAATCATTAAATTTGTTTATAGTATAAGCATCAAATCCCCTTTCAAGTAAAAATAGATGATTTTCGATTTAAAAATTGAATTATAAGGACTAATGTTAAAGATCCTTACACTGCCTTGAACTATATCACGTCCAGCCCACCAGAGAAAAGCTCCCAGACCCACAATTGGTATGAGCACTGCGAGAATCTGGAACAAAGTATCAGCCATGTCAATATCAAAAATTCAACGAGAGCAATTTTTTGACAATACGATTGCTGCTGTCATTCAGCAGAGCTACAAGGTGTACCATGTTGTAAAATTAATCTGAAAGGCAAGAATCCTTTGAAATTAAACACGATGATAAAATAGTCAGATAACGTAAATGCGACTAGATACAGAAACAAATAGTAATAAGTTGGCTTAATCCATAGCAGTGCATCTGGATGCAATTTATTCATCTTCACTACTATTATTAGCTTCGTAGGAGCTGTTAATACTCCAAGAAAGAATGATCTGCAACTGCAATCAGCATGCCAAACGCAATTTTTGTGTTTCCTTTTACTTTCTTATTTTCTGTAAAGAGCTCTTACAAAGTTTTAAAAAATTAATCACAACTTCTCAAGATCTGAGGCAAAATTAAAATTCATGTCAGCCTCCAGTTTCAGCTCTTTAACAATGTGAAAAATCCAAAAGCTCTACCGTCTCTCTCTATCCATCCAAGGACAGACGGGCAGGTGTCCCCTTTGGTCAATAATCTAATGTTCCATACTTGTATATAAGTAAAAAATAAAAAAATTTACAATTTTGATGGTAACAACACAAGATTTGAGGTGAAATCATATCCATGACAGTATCCAAAGCCAGATATCATATGCATTTGTATTAGGCAACAAAATGATACCAAGAACTCTATAGTTCACATTCATTTGCGTATGTGAAATTCTGATACGAGAAAAAAGAAACCATATCTGAGATAGAAAAGAAAGAGAGCAATACCCAAAGGGACACAATAGCATCAAGAAGCCAACCCAATTGCCCAGTCATAGAGAGATAAGTCAACAGAATTGCCAAAGCAAGATTCCCCAGAACTCTTGCAGTTTCGCTGTTAACCTTCCCGCCACCGCCGCCATCGTCGCCGCCTCCTCCTCCTCCCCCAATACCATTAAAGCCCTTATTGAATCTCACCATAAAAACCCTTTCCGTCTTCGATAAAATACCATTTTTACCCCTGCTCACTCCGAAGAACGACACTCTCTCCCTCAAAGCTCCTATCTGTAACCTGTCTTTGCGCAAAGATTCAATCTTTGTTCTCGAAAGAGAATTGTAATTTATGGGTTGTGAAAATTTTAACTTAAATATTCTGTGTTTCGTGTTTAAATCATTGTAGAGAGGGTTTAAGGCTGAGAAATTGATGGAAAATTGTACAAATGATTGCATGACAGTGTCTTATTGTAGTTGAAGAAGTAGAAATTCTTCGGTGTGTTTGTTGGAGATAGAGGACTCCATTTTGATGGCTTTTAAAATATCCAAGAAAAGATAAAATGAAAATAATGAAATAGACTTTTCTCTTGCTCTATTTCTCCTACACGATTCTTAGAAGAAAAAAATTTCGTATATTTGTAAATCACTAGTCACAATCAACCTTATTTTTAGAGTCTTTTTTTTTTAAAATAAAATAAAATTGTACGTGTTATTTTTTCTTCTTATTGGATAATATTTGTGTATTGAAGAATTAAAAAAGTCCAAAAGAAAAAATGAAAACAGGAAAATTGACATATTTCATTGCAATCTTTGAAGAAAGCAGTCGACATGCATTTAACTATTTTTTGGTGCCATTCTTTCTCGACATTTCGAAAATTGGCTCAATTCGTCATTGTCGTACATTGTAGTCCTAAAATCATGTAAAATGATGTTTGTCCTCCTTTGAAAATAAATAAATAAAAAGAAGAAGAATGGAAAAATCAAATTGCTCATGTAGTCCCCTAATATTTTGTGATTGGTTCAGTAATAAAAAAATAAAGAAGTAAAATAAGCCGTGACCAACAATGCAATTCTTCCAAATAAATGGGAAAAAGAAAAGAAAGAGAGAAAAATCTTACACCCCCACTCCACCCCTTTACCGAGCTTGAGAAAAACCCTTGATAGTTTTGCACGAGGAGGGGGTTTTCTCCAGATTCTCGCCACCACTTGACGGCAAAAACCAAACCACCCCTACATATACTTTTAGAGAGGTGGGAGGGATAAGGCAATTGAGTTGGTATGGAATGTGGTGACGACCACGAAGACCAAGAAGAATGTTTTTTTCTAAATTAGACACATTTAATGTCCCCTCAAGTGAAGAATTGGGGTCTCATAGTCACTAGCTAATAGTTTTTTTCTTATTTTTTATTAATTGTTTTACCTTTTTATTTTTTTTCTTGAATTATTATCTTCTTGAGACTCAATTGCACTTTTAGAAAAAGTTTATGACTCTCACTAGAATTTTCTATTTATTTTGTTGTTTTGTTTTTGTTTCCTTTTTATTTATTTAAAGAGGAGGGCAACCCGACTTTTTTACACAATTTAGCGATCAAAATAGAAGGAAAAGACAAATTATGCCAATTTTCAAAAGGTTGGGGATGAATAGTGGCAAGAAAATGATAAGAGCATTTATGTTACTTTCTTCGAGGGCTGAGGACGAAATGCGCCAATTTCCCTTGAAAAAATACATTAAATAAATCATATAATTTAGCCAATAACAAACAATGATGCATAATTTCAATACAATCTAAGATTTATCTTCGACTCTTCAAAATGTTTCATCTTTTCATAATCTACAGTAATTTTTTGTTTATATCTTTCAAAAATTTTCATCCACCTTGCACTTTCTGTATGTCCTTAGTAGACAAAACAAGAACAAACGAAGCTCTTTTAGTGAGGCTATGCAATCCCCCAGTAAAAAGCGAGACACTACCACAAGATGATTTTGATACTCTTTTATTTCTGCGTCAACGTTCAACTTTAATTTATGATATGTCGAAGTTCGACCATAAAAATCCATGAAATTAAGAAAGACAATAGATAAATAATTAACAAAAAATATGTAGCCACACATATTTTCCCAAAAATCTACCCTTTCGACTTTTCTGAACTCTTGTTTGGCCTCCAATTCTTCAATCCTTTTTTTCTTAAACTTATTTTCAACCATGAGACCCACGAATTTTATTAACTTTCTAATTACACATTTCACAAATCGAAATCTATTAAAAATCTAATTTTTATCCAAAATAAGCAGAGGCTTAATTTCAAAACTTTCAAAACTCCAAGAGCCCAGCACTTGATTTTTAGGGACGTTCATAGTGATGGCATGTGAAGTGTGCATAGGATTGTGAACCTACGCGCATACTACAACTTCACCAATATCAACCATTGTCATAGAATCAATCAATCTCATAAATTTTTAGCCCCTTGTGAAATTAAGATAACTAAAAATGCAATCAAATAAGACTTTGAACCTATTTGCATACTACCACTTCACCAATATCAACGTTTTGTCTTGATTGATATTGTGACGTGCTTGTTCATTCGAACATTAGTCTAAACTTTTTCAAAACTGCGTTATTATCTTTACACGATAAAATAAACTTCTTTATGACATTGAAACTCTCAATTGAAGATTGACAAGTAGCACGGGATATTCAAACCAAATTTCGCCACATGATGAAATGTATTTCTCACCGTGGTGAGACACACGGGGCGAAATATTCTAGAAATGCATTATTTGTGACGTATATGTCCTATCCATACAGGCATTTCCACAAAGGAAGTATATATCCAACATTGATGTTCGCAATTTGTAGTGCTTCTATGATGTAGGACAACTAGTTTTGGAGTTTGAAGAAGTGCTTGACAGGAAATTGACGAAGAAAGATCGTGCCAGGGGCAGTTTGGTCATTTGTC
>CAIGRT010141151.1:0-14532 GCA_903798405.1 Fraxinus platypoda
ACATGTTAATTTTAAAAATTCTTCGACTCATGAAAAGGTCGATCGTAGCAAATGTTCGACTAACGTATGATTGTCGATTTTTTTTTAAAGTTCGTATATTATCGAAATTTTTGAAATAGGCTAATTCGGCGTGCCGTAACTTTTGTTATGATTGATTGTTTCATGCGTCGTTAAAGGCATGAAAAATTAGGTCATGAACACTTTGAAATGGTATTAAGAATGCAATATTTCGATTTCATTGAGATCTCGTAATGACCTCGAAACTGTGACAAAAACATAAAAAATTAATTGGTAACCACCAATAAATTTATTTAGTAGTCTTCTATTTTGGGGGAATTAAAGTGGAGAGCACGTGAGTGGGTGTTTTGATAAGAGTGGTTTTTTTTTTTAAAGCCATATCAGCCTTATAATTAGCACAATCCCTTTTTTTATTGAATAATGATATGTGCAGTGAAGATTATTGGTAATCTTTTTACGTGGTATGTATGTGATAGTCTATGATTTGGTGCTTTAAAAAAAACACAAGCTAAGTGGCTCGACGACCATTTCACCATACTTGAAAAAAAAACCCCGGCGAAATCAATTCGTGCTAAATTTTCGGAAGGTTGGGGATGTGTTGCACCAAAATACAAAGATAGGGGTATTTAAGCAAATTTTTAAAAGATTGGGGGCGAATAGGCCGAATCCTTTGTGCAGCACATCTGAAAATTAGTTGGTTACTCCTTTTCGCACGTTCATTTGTTATTATTCTATTGCTCTAATTTTCTTCTCTTTTAGACTTTTATACAAAAGCAACCACGTGACGTGAGCCTTTCTCAAGTTCACTGCCAGTGGAATTCAAAATATCTTCTTCACTTCCCCCGATGAACACTCCAACCACACATTTAGGCCCCTTTGACAAGTTCTCTGCTTTTACATCTGTTTCTTTCAAAAGAAATTTTTTAAGAGGCTACTCTAATTCATTTTTCTCTGAAAATTCTAATAATCAGACACTACTTTTAAAAAATTATCTCAATAACAATTTTTGACTTTTCAAAATACCAAATAGCCCATAAAAATTCATAAATTTTTTCTACCGACGCACATTTTAAGGGTTTTACCATTTGTAAAGAGGAAACGCACAGGTGATTTTACAGGCGTTGAGATGAAAATATTTGATTGGCTGCTTAACTATATTTTTTTACCCAAATTTCAATGAAATGTTTCCATCTGGCATTCTGTAAATTTTCCCTATACATGTAGCATCGTTCCATTTTCAAATACCAAGTTTTTAATTTTGACATTTTTTCATTTAGCTTTCAATTTTAGGCATTTCTATCCAAAATGTCGGCCAAAGCATGAAAAAAAAATTCCAATATAAGCAGATGATCGCCCCCTCTATGACAGCTGTAGCTTCCCGACCAGCAAATTATATCCAACTGGACTGCAATCATGAAATGGCGATGAAATCAAATAATGGAGTCTAATCAAAGGTGTCGAATCTAAACAGCCGAAGAAACATCAAAGATCAAAGTGGGAATAGGGCCTGCGAAAAGCTAAGAGTGAAAATATAATTGTGTAAGAAATAAAAGTGCAGAATATGTTAAAGATTAAAAACTACCCCTACACTTTTTATTCTGAAAAAAAACCCAAAAGATAAAAATCCCAAATAAACCTAAGATTGTGGAGGCATTAAACAATTCCAAGTAATACCAGGAGTGAAGCACAAATCTTGGAGTAGCACTCCACAATGGAACTTAACAAACCATTACAAAAGAAAAAATGGTTACTCCCATTAGTTTTTTCCCTCTTGATTTCCTCTTTACTCATAATATTAACCCTTTTCACTGATACCCCATTACACAAAAAACCCACCAAAATCAAACCTCAAATTCCAATTTTTGTTGAATCAAAGCTACATAAAACCCCAACACTGCCCAGTTCAAGAACTCCAAAACTGGCCTATTTGATCTCAGGATCAAGTGGGGATTTTGAGAGTCTAAAGAGGACACTAAAAGCCCTTTATCATCCATTAAACCAGTATGTTTTGCACTTGGATCTTGAGGCACCAGCCGAGGAGAGAATTGAGTTGGTGAATTTTGTGAAAAATGAGCAATTATTTGTGCAATTTGGGAATGTGAGGGTTGTGAAAAAGTCTAATTTGGTTACCTACAGAGGCCCCACTATGGTTAGTAATACACTTCATGCTGCTGCCATTTTGTTGAAGGAAGGTGGAGAGTGGGATTGGTTTATCAATTTGAGTGCTTCTGATTATCCTTTGGTGACTCAAGATGGTATATTTTTTTTGATGAATCATATGCTTATTTTTCTATTGTTTAGTTGGACAAATGCAGTATTTTAATGGATTTATTTATTTTCTTGGAACTCCAATTGTTTAAGTTGAAAATACACGAACTTCAGCTTATTTCGACACATGGGCAAGAAAAAAGTTACTTAAAAGCAATTTTTACTCAATTTTTTGGTTAAACTAACCTGATTAATTGTTTGCTGCAATTTTTAGAATAATTAAGCAAATGCTTCATTTGAACTTTCTAATGTCTTGAGTTTTTGTTTTATTGCGTTGGGAACAGATTTGCTTCATACTTTATCAACTATTCCAAGAGACCTTAATTTTATTGAGCACACTAGTGATATTGGCTGGAAAGAGTATGTATCCCTTTCCCTCGTGTTGATTGTGAAATATTTTGTCAGTTTCAAGGAATACGCATTATTGGACAGCACAAAATACGAGATTTTAGTGTGTTTATTTGTTCACAGTACCTAACAAGTAAAAAATGTGGTCCTGCAGTTTCCTTATAAAATGTGTTTCAATTTGCTAGATTTCAGAGAGCCACACCCGTGATAATCGACCCGGGGCTCTATAGCTTGCAAAAATCCGATCTTTTTTGGATCACGGAGAAACGGATAAAACCTACAGCATTTAAGCTTTTCACAGGTTAGGATGATGCATCTTTAAGGGTAAACTCTTTTGACGTATTTCACTACACGAGATAATCAAGTCGCTGCACGTACAATACTTGTGGTGTAATCAATTAGATAATTGTGTAGAAATGTTGGTACAGCGTATTTTGAATATTGAAGATTGAGTGCTGTGTTTGAAACTAGAACAGGTTTGAGAACACAAGTCAAATTTAGTCGAAGTATGGCTTTTTTAGCTCTTGTTGCATTTGCGTACGTCCTTCATAATCAATCTGCACTGTAATTTCTGTTTGTACAGCGGAAACTCAAAACTCTTCATAATTCTTAAATTTACTTCTCTACAAGTTAATTTCAGAATTTGGAAGAGAAATTGTAGGGAGAATTATTTAAATATCCATTGAATGCTCAAATCAAATGTCTATGTTAATGCGAAATACTCAGCCCCGGTTTGATGGCCATTATTTAGAGAAAATTGAGTTTTGAATAGTAATTTTTTGGAGAATGCATGGTTAAATTTTTTGGAAAAATTTAGGGTTTACGTGCAAAATATTTTATTGTGTAAATATGTGGTTGAAAATGAGTATGAGAATTAAAGAATTTTAAAATAATGTATGTCAAACAGGAGCTAAATAACTTTTGTCTCTTCTGCGTTTTCTACACAGGCTCTGCTTGGATGATGCTTTCTCGACCCTTCATAGAGTTCTGTTTATGGGGTTGGGACAACCTCCCGAGGACTGTGTTAATGTATTACGCCAACTTTCTTTCATCACCCGAAGGCTACTTTCACACGGTCATATGCAATGCTGAAGAATTTCGAAACACAACTGTGAACCACGACCTCCATTTCATCTCGTGGGACAACCCTCCGAAGCAGCATCCACGTTTCCTCACAGACAATGATTATCAGAGAATGGTCGACAGCAATGCCCCGTTCGCAAGAAAATTTGGCAGGAATGTAGCTATTCTAGACAAGATCGATTCTGAACTTCTAGGACGCGAAGCTGATGGGTTCGTTCCAGGCAGTTGGTTTGATGGACACGGACAGGACATGAATAGAACTTCTGAGCATTACGTTCTTCCAAATATGACTGCATTTAGACCAGGTTATGGTGCTCAAAGGCTTAAAAATCTCATCAATGGTTTGATCTTCGATAAAGATTTCCAAGCAAAGCATTGTCTTTAGCACTTTAGATGATAATTTTGTCACTTTGAAGTAACACAATAGATTACTTATACCACATTAAATCTGGGAATACAGATCCAGAGTTGTTTAACATAGTATCGGAACAAATAAGTGTTGTTGCCTCTTATTTATGAAAATTGTGCAATTTTCGTCCTTTACTAAAAAATAAGGTCTGCATATGGGTCGGCATGTTGAATGTAAATTTGAATATTTAGATTACATGAAATAAGCTTGAAAAATTTATTTGTTCCAATTTCGAAAATGGGTTAATAACAATGTTAGTCAAAGTTTCATCTTAGTGGCTAAACTTTTATTGGTGGACTCTCCTTATCAAGAGATTCCATCTAGTCCGAGGTGAAAGTGGTATATATTAACCCGTAGGATCTCTAAAGATGAATACGCCCGGATCTGATTCACTTGCAGGTATTCAAGAACAAGCCCCTCTAGAGATGAATGTGAAGCTGACTCAATCACTGTAGATATGTCAATTACCTTTCTTCTATTCTAAGAAGAAATCCCATTATTGCTAAGAGAGGTAATTCCTTTAGGCCACTTACTGGAAACCCAATAATTTGTCCTAAATCCTATTTGCTTTCCTATTAATTATTCATTGCCTTTCCTTTTACTTTGAATGAAAGTGTATCAGGCTTTGAGTCAAATCTACATCTTTCTTGTTTATTTCCTTTTGCTTGAAGTGTAGGACTATTTCTATAGTCCGGATACGGTCTTACAGTAATAGGGAAGCCCCTTTCATTGTCTGCATTGCCATCTTGATTAGTAAGGGCACAGTAACAATAAAATATTTTGCACGTAAACTCAAATCATTTTTCTATTTTTTAACTATACATTCTTAAAAATTATTTATTCCAAAACTCGTTTTTTTACTTTAATGGTAGACAAACAGGGTTTAACTGTATAAATTATGGGTAAAATCATTCTTATACGAAGGTTTATACTCCCGTTTACACTCTCCTCACATGAAGGGAGGGCCCACGATGAATAAAATAATCGTAGCCCCCCCTATTGTGAGGGGGGCGGGTGGGACCGGGTAAATGGGATGTAAACTCCCATGTACGAATAGCATAGTCCATAAATTATATCTTGGTTAAGCTTAAAATATGCTTTTATAAACCACTTAAATATGTATGATGTGAATTGAGATTATTCATTGGAATGAGATGATTTTCCACTTNGTGGCCCCCCCTATTGTGAGGGGGCGGGTGGGACCGGGTAAATGGGGTGTAAACTCCCGTGTACGAATAGCATAGTCCATAAATTATATCTTGGTTAAGCTTAAAATATGCTTTTATAAACCACTTAAATATGTATGATGTGAATTGAGATTATTCATTGGAATGAGATGATTTTCCACTTCTTAATTAAAATGTTGTACACATTGATTTGACATTCCTTAACGGAACATCTTCGGCTTATTTTTTATTGGACTTAGCGTTTTTTTAACATAAAATCTTTGGTTAATCTTATTTATTACTTGTAAGAATCAATGAAATTGATATTTTGTTCTTATATTTAATTTTTCCTTCTTTTTCAACCACACGTTCTCTATCAATCTACTATTTCAAAATACATTCTTCCAAAATAATGTGGTTCAAACATACCTATAATATAATATATTAAATATCACATCAATTGAGAATCATTTTTTGGACGATTTTAACCATTCTACAATTTAATTATTTCAATAATACCTTACTTTTCGTTTTTCAATATGTAATAAATGCTACAAAATCCTTGTTATGTATGAATTTCGTGTCATTAATTCTCAATTAATTAACATTCAAATTAATCTTGACTCAATAAATCTTGATTTGATGAATCTTAATCTACATGAATTAGATTATAATTGATGAATTTATTCATATTCATATATCTAGGAATTTTAATGGGTGTTTAACTTCATGTATTATATTAATTCTTATGTATCAAATGTAGTATAAAAAAGTTGCTCATTTGTAGTATTTCATCGTCACAAAAAAATTTGAATCATAGAAGTTGGGTTTTGAGAGTACAATTTACTCATCAAATCCTCCCAACAAGTTGATATCAAATATTACTTTCACATCAAATAAAAATTATGTGGCAATAAAACCAACCGAATTTTAGCAGTCAAAAGGGGCTTATTGTCCAATATAGTCCGGTTACCAAACCCACGACTTTACACAACCCTGAATTTCACTCCTCGTACACTTTTGTCTGGCTCTGAGTTCTTACTTGTAACGCCTCTCAGTTCCACAAACGCCGAAATTCACCCATAAATTCTTCGCCAGAAGCCATATATTCCCCCTTCAGTGCTTGATCTGAAAAATCTAAGACCCTAAAATCAGAGATTTCGGATAACACAACAATGGGGAAAGGAGGAGTGTTGAGCGAAGGCGTGCTGAAGAAGATCGTACGTTCGTACACCTATGTCGCCATATGGATCTTCCTATCCTTCACCGTGATTGTGTACAACAAGTACATCTTGGACCGGAAAATGTACAACTGGCCGTACCCAATTTCTCTCACAATGATTCACATGAGTTTTTGCTCATCTTTAGCCTTTCTTCTGGTTCGAGTATTCAAGGTAGTCGAGCCCGTCACTATGTCTTGGGATCTTTATTTGAAATCTGTGGTACCAATTGGGCTTCTTTATTCGCTTTCACTTTGGCTTTCAAATTCTGCTTATATTTTTCTCTCCGTATCATTTATTCAAATGCTCAAGGCCCTTATGCCTGTGGCTGTGTATAGTATTGGGGTTCTTTCTAAGAAGGATATCTTTAAATCAGAGACCATGACAAATATGATTTCGATCTCTATTGGGGTTGGTATAGCTGCTTATGGGGAGGCTAAGTTTGATGCTTGGGGAGTTATGCTGCAATTGGGTGCTGTGGCTTTTGAGGCCACCAGGCTTGTTATGATCCAGATCATGCTCACTTCCAAGGGAATAACTCTTAATCCCATAACGTCTCTCTATTATGTAGCACCCTGCTGCTTGATTTTCTTGTTTTTTCCTTGGGTTTTCGTCGAGTATCCTCTGCTGAAGGAGACCTCCAGCTTCCATTTAGATTATTTCATTTTTGGGACCAATTCTCTCTGTGCGTTTGCCCTGAATCTCGCGGTATTCTTGCTAGTGGGAAAGACCTCTGCATTGACTATGAACGTGGCTGGTGTAGTTAAAGATTGGCTCTTGATTGCGTTCTCATGGTCTGTGATTAAGGATACTGTGACACCGATGAATTTGTTTGGTTATGCGTTGGCCTTCTTGGGCGTTGCTTATTACAATCACTCGAAGCTGCAGGCACTCAAGGCGAAAGAAGCAGAAAAGAAGGCTCAGCGGCCTGATGAGGAGGCGGGAAGGTTGCTGGAGGAAAGAGAAGGGGAGAATAATGGTACCAAGAAGAACGAATTACAGAATTGATTTGATATTAGATCCTTTATTTAATGCTCTTCGGTAGGATGAGTCATGGAGCAAAGAGAAAAATAAAGAATAGACGACGCATTCTGAGGAGTCTAGGTTCTATTATGGGTATGCTATCTTAGAAATTTACTCCATATCTTAGCTGTTTTGCCTTTCTAATTTAATTGTTTTATTAGCTTTATTAGTTTTCACATCATGTTACTTGGAATGTGAAGTTGCTATATGTATGTTTCTTGAGAACGACTTGAGGCTCACTATGGACAACTCTTCCTGATATGATATTTATATTTACAAAAAATCTCTTGTTTAGTAGAATTTTAGAGTGGTTTTAGTTTTGCTTATTGCCTCTTGTATATATCATTTTATGCCATGCATTGATATGTTATTTTGAAGGTTCTAAACTTTACAATTAAACTATTTGTACATTAAGTTTGACACCCTTGTTGACAGATGGGTGACGTGGCAAGATTGTGATGATTGGATTAAATGTGTGAGATGTGAAAGATGGTTTGAGATTGTGCCAAGTGTAAATTCAGTAAGTTAGGGTGTAAACCAGAATCTATATGTAGCAAAATTGCTTTGGAACCTGGAAACGATATTTCTATTTGTTTTCGCAAAATATATTGTTATGATTTCATGAAACAGCTTTAGAATGTGCAACTTAGGTCGACCAAACAGCTATCTTGCGTAATAAGTTCGGACAATTTAGGTGATCGTGGACAATCGAATCTTTAATTAATAACCAACCAGCCATTTTTAGACATATGTATCTACTATTCCCAATAAAACTGGGGGTGGTTACATAATCCTTCTTCGTCATTCTACTCCATTGCTAGATCTACTGGTAGATCTAATGACAGAATGTTAAAAATATCAGTTCTTATCCTTTTGTAAAGTCAGTTTTTTCTTAACAAACTACATATGAGGTATGATTAAAGCCAAGGCGAGCTAGTGCTTTCTTAATGGGTGTTAACATGTAAGTGTTAAAAGAGATTTTCATCATAAGGGTAATTGAAATGTGTTTTACCTAGATTCAAAGGACCTTAATTTATATATAAGGGTAGTTGAGACGTGTTTTACCTAGATTTAAAGAGATATTCTTCCTAAGCGTCAATGTTATCTTAGTTGAATTGAACATGTTAGAAGGGAGGGTTAGAGCAAAACTAATAGGGTTTGTTGTGTTACTAAAAGCTGCTTTGAGTCTTCCAACAGATGTAGCAATCCAAGATAATTGGGAATAAGGTTTAATTTTTTTTCCTGTGGGGTTAATGGTTTAGTAAGATGAGCTTGAGTCAAACTTCTTTATTAACTTTTGTTGAATAATGTGCTCGTTACTCTTTAGAATCATTTTCAAACACACTTGTAGAGTTATTCTTCACAAGTTTTAGCTGGCTTGTTTTGTTTCAGCCTCATCTACGATTAATTGCTACATTTATAACTTATCTGTATTGCTGTTGCTCCGATGCATATTTATTGCAATGAGTGACATACAAGAAGGTTTTTGGTATTTGTTTTGATTTTCGTCACTAGTTACTCTGTTTAACCATTGATATAGCTCCATATATAGATGCTTACTATCCTCTTATTTGTCCCCTTATGAGCTCATCTGTACTTAGAGCCATGTTGAAGCTTAAAAAGTTCACTTATAAGTGAGTGAGTGAGTTTTAATAAATAATTTCTTTTATAGTCAATACTGGAGATAAGCAATTTACTTTTTGAGGATATGGTAAAAGTTACTTTTATAACAAGTTACCCTTTTTACTCAACAGTAATAATAAGGTAAGTTTTCCGAACATGTTCAGAAGGTAACATAAAAAGTTACTTTTTAAAGCTTAGCCTAACATGCTTGTTGGATTAGCACATCAACTAAGCATGAGGATAGCCTGCATATAGTTTGAATGCCGTAGAAGCAATTCATCTTTGGTTATAGGTAGTTTATGTCAATATGTGGAGTTCATTGTTTTAATATTCTAAATTTTGAGAAGACCAATCTCTTTTAGTTGTCATTTTGCACTTATTTTGCCAAATTGTGGGTCGATTCGTTTTGTTTGGAGATGTTAAATTTTGATGCTACTATCGTGTGTGCATTGTTCTTTTGTTTATGCCAAAGCTTATATAAATTGCTTCTGCTCGTGACTGTAATGCTCACCAAAGAAACTATATGGTAAAACCCTGAAAACCATATTTGGGTGAAAGGACATTGATTATGTTACTTCTGCCCAAGAGTTTCGAGGAAATTGAGGCTTGAATTGAAGTTCCGAAACATCTATATGATCATGTGAATGTCAAGTCATCATTTTAAGTGTATTTAACGAAGAAGTCTACATGAAATAATCCTGGATATGTAAAATGACGGGTTGAAGAGAGAGTCTACGAATTGAAGAAGGCCCTTTATAAATAGACTTCGAGAATTACCATTGATTTGAACAAAGTATATATAACAGACACCGAAAATTGGCACATTACTCTTTTGATAAAGTTTAGAAAAGGCAAAATCATACACAAGAAGAAACACACTTGTTGTAACTTCACATGGTACCCACGAAACTTTTTTCTAGTAAAATTCAACCAAATATTAGCATTTTTCCTCAGCAGTTCCGTTAAACACAGCAGTCTCTATCTGTTTGGCAGCAGGTTTAGGTTTCTGCTGTGGTTTGTACCACACAGCACAAATTAGATACACAACAAGATTTATGAATCCTAGGACAGCTAAAAGTCCATAGAAACAGTCGAGTCGTCCGTAATTTATGTGGTCTGCAAGCCATCCTTCTCCGCCGTTAGCGCCCGTCACCTGTTGGAAGAAGTACCACGCACGATAATAAATACAATGGAAACAAAAACTAAATGGGAGTTCGACAAAATCGTTTTGAGTAAAATATCTGATATCACCTTCTTGACAACTGAGACAAGGAAGCTACTAAGGAAAAACCCGAGCGAAAGAGTGGTCAAAAAGAGACCAGTGCTCATTGTTTTCATTCCTTTGGGGGATTGTGTAATGAAGAAATCTAACTGGCCAGTGTATATGAATGCTTCTCCAGAACCAACAAGAAAGAATTGTAGTATAAGAAAAAACACACTCATTGGAAGAGTTTGAGTAGACCGGCCGACGGATTTAGCGATGGATAATCTTTTCATTTCAACTAGTGCTGCAGCCACCATACCTATTGTTGAAAGGACTAGTCCAATGGCAATTCTTTCTAGGTTTGAGAAACCTGCACCAAAATACAGATTATAAAATGTTAACATTTTTGTCCATGACATGAAAACCACTATTCTTTGAGGAATCCGGCTAGCCAATGGAGAGCCCTACTCGTAGAGGCCTTAAGCGAGCAATCAGTTAAAGTATTAACCTTGTCCCTATTTACTTTTTTTAGGGCTAGCTAGCCATAGAGGAGAGCCTATTGAGGAATGGGGGAACTGAATCGGGCCAAACTCTTACAATGAATGAGTACTTCTGAACTTGAGGAAAGTCTAGTATTTGTATTTCTGTGTCGCATTTTCCTTCTTCATTTTCCATTTTTCCACTCGGTTACAACTAACAATGAATATTGCGTGTCAAACATGGGTCGAGAACTGACCATTACTCGTTCTGTTTCTGTACATCCTGAATATGTATTTATTACCTGGATTTCCTTTCCATTTCTTCCAAAGTGGCATAATGAGACGATCATTAACAGCCAAAGTGATCAAAATAGCAGCCACAAAAAAGACAGTGAGTGAGCCAGCAGGGATCACGAAACTTCCAAATGATCTTCCCATTGTGGAAGCTTGTTCTACAGAAAAAGTTATCATCTGTGCATAAATGGTCCAGAATATTATGGTTGTGGCCCAAATTGGCAGTAATCTTGCCATCATTTTCACTTCTTCCACTCTTGTAACTGAACACAGTTTCCATGGATTTGAAGTTGAATATGAATATTTGTAGCCTATTTCAAAATCTCCTCCTGCTATAATGGCTGCCTTGTCCAGAGAACTGCATAGCAAATGAAAAGAATCTCGGATATTTGAGTTTATTCTTAGGCCTGTTTGGGATAGCTTCTGCCTTTTGTAGAACTTCTTGAGGAAGTCATTTAGGTCAGTTTCCTCTAAAAGCTATTTTAATACGATAAAACACTTCTAGAAAATTATTCAAACATACCAAAATAACTTCTTAATCTCAAAAACAGTTTTTAACTTTTCAAATGTCATGTCGAACATGCCCTTAGCCTTAGTATAGATACAACACGGTTGATAAGCAATCATAACAGTCATACTCACCGGAACTGATCCGTGTGGGTGATTCTCAAGTTTTCCAGTGTATCCTCATATAGCATGTTAAGATTACAAGGCATGTTGAGATTTCTCTTCCTTACTGCTGCTACAATTACTTGAAAAATTTGGACTACAGGACTTCCCGAGCTCTTCTTGTACCTATTGAAGATTAAATTTAAATAAATAATTGTGTCACTTCCTAAAAAATATTAAACTTTTAGACAAGATTCAATGGAAATACCTGAATCTTCTAGTCCCAGAAAAGAATATCAAAAGTGCTATCAACATGGCAATGGAACAAATCCCATAGGCTAGGCTTCGACCCACTTCGTCTTGTATGTAAACAAGCACAGTAACTGCTGTCAAAGTTCCAATGCTTATGAAGAAAAAGAATCTGTTGAAGAAATAAGCCATTTGAGATTTCTCCTTCTCATCTTTCTCATCAAATTGATCAGTACCAAATCCTGAAACACTTGACTTGAGGCCACCAGTGCCTAACGCTATAAGATATAAAGCAAGGTATAGAATTCCCATTTGAAATCCATTGGCTTGTTTGCAAATAGCATGATGAGGAGAACAAGGTGGAGGTCGAAGATTTGGCAGCTTCGTCACCAATGCTAACATGCCAGTTCCCTGAATTTTCAGTCGGGAAAATCAAATTACGAGAACAGTAATAAGCAAACTCAAATCAGAAACACTAGCAAAAGCAAACAGACAGATAATTTATAGCGGTTCCTCCTCAGTATTGTAAGAGTTACGTGTGTCCAATTACAACTACAGGCTTTCACTATAAAGAAGAAGATTATGATGGTGCGATGTCGTGCATTTCATTCAAAACTCGAAGACTAGATTTAAATAAACATGTGCACTAACTTTGGAGTTTGGATGAGGTAATATCTTGAATTCAAGTTTTGTCGCCACTCATTTAAGAAAATTGTGCTAGCATAAGATATTTGATGAAAAATAAAATCGATCTGCACGTGAGAGAGCATGTTGAAGAGAGTTTAAAATAAACTTGTCCTTTCTCTCGAAGTTTAAGCTTAATTTAGATACATAGGACGGTTCAATATATATATGTGGGTGTGTGAGTGAAAAATAAACACAATTCAATTACCAGTGTTTGTATGATAGCAAAAATGGCAATTGTGTTGTATCTTCCCAGGAAAGAATCTGCAAGAAAACCCCCAAGCAAGCACAGCAGAAAAGACGTGCCCATAAAATCTGTTACAATATTTGCTGAGGTTGTACTTGGCAGATGCATTATTCCACCCAAATAAGTCACCAGGTTTACTGCTATTCCCATTGTTGAAAGCCTCTCAACAATTTCGATCCCTGTAAGAAAGAATATCATTTTACTTTAACTACTTTTCTAATTTTAAGTTGAACCCAAAACACTTTAAATCTGTTAAGTTTTTTTTTTTTTTTTCTGTTTGTTAATAATGCATGTACATGTGCATGTTGGCTACCAATTCAAGTATATACCAAAAAAAGGTTGAGAAATAGAATATTTCTACACTTGTATATATAGGAATATTCAATTAAATGGATTTTTTTCCCAACAATTTCTTGAGTACTATAGAGAAAGCATGTTAAGTTACAATCCTTAAGAATAATGCATATACACGGGTTTCCATCACAACGTTTAGCCATCTTAGAAAGCCTTAATTTGTGTTACTGTAGGTGAGTCGATGAGAGCAAAACGAACCTAGAATAAGCGCAGCAGGCGCCCAACCCCCAGTTTTGGACTTGTCAGCTGGATATCCCTTGTAATCCACTGCTTCTGCTACTGTTAAACTCATCTTGCTCCTCTTAAGATTGTGACAGTATTGCTTGAAATTTGCTAGAGATTAAGAACTAATTATAAGTGAAAATTGATGTGGCTTGAATTGATATTGAGATTCTAATGTGACTCTCCCACTTCACACTTGAATATGCTGTGCATTATTGTCCCTTTTATAGGCTAAGAGTTTGAAACTAAAGGGACCCTCCACCACCAGGTTTAGACAATGCATGGTAGGGATTAAGCCTATCCCATTTCTTGTTTGGAAGGTTGTGGGACTGGTTTAGGTTTTGTTACTTTTAAGCACATTGTTAACCTAACTTATCTAAAAGTTTAAACTGCATATCACATTGATGATACATTTATTTATTTAAATATAAATTTAGTCTCTATTTTGTGGAGATTAAAATTAGATTTTTAACATATTTTGATTAAAGTTAATGAAATGTGTGATTGAAAAGTTGTGGATATCAGGAAATATGTGGTTAAAATTAATTGTTAACTTTAACTTTGATAAAAAAATAGATTAAAATTTCTATCAAATAGGGGCTTATATATGACCCTCACATGCACACTAATTTCATTTTTTAAAATATTTTTCATGATATGAATTGGCAACAAGACTTGAATCTAATGCCTTGTTTGATAAGGATGATTTTCCATGGAACTAGGAAAACATTTTCCATTTTCCATCTTTTGCATTGTTTGATTGCAAAAATTCCCCCACCCACTTTTTCCTCGAAATCAATGAATTGGTTTTCTCAAAATTTTGGTGAGAAAATGATTTTCCATTTTTTTTTTTTGACAATTGGAAAAAAATATCAACAATGGTAAAAAAATTTTTCCATTTAATGAACAATTTTCATGCAAAACTAAGCCAAATGAATGGTATTCGGTATGGTAATTTTTTTTTTTTTTTTGTTTTTGCAATTAGAACAAGTTCTAGACTCAATGGTAAAAAAATTATCACTTTCATGGACA
>CAIGRT010141165.1:0-25939 GCA_903798405.1 Fraxinus platypoda
TATTTTGCATTGCATTTTTTTAGTCATTTCTTCTTTTTTCTAACTTTGTCCATTTTTCAAAGCAACTTAGGTCAAAGTGCATCTCTCCGTTATGCACCCTGTTCTCCGTTCTGAACGGAGAGACTTTGACACCGTTCATCCTTCCTCTTTTTTTTTAACCTTATCTTTTTTTCTTCAACCGCGTTCACGTTGAAATTTTGATTACTATTATTTTATAATATTTTATTTATATTAAAAAAAAGCACAACAAACAAAAATCTCCGTTCAGAATGGAGGATTCTCTCCATTCTGAATGGAATCCCTCCATTCTGAATGGAGAGATTCTCTCCGTCCGTGCCGACGTCAAGCCTGGTCCAATTTCTTTTGTAGACTTTTCCCACATTAAATGCAATTCGATGCAATAGATGATTTATTCAATTCACACGCAACCACGTACTTGATTTGTTCAATTTCACACGCAACCATTAGATACATTTCTCTTACTTTTCTCTCCGACTCTCATGGACATTACTCTGTGACCTCTGTTTAACATGTTTTCTTCATNCTCCACTTCCCCACACCCCCATTGCAAGATTTATGTTTTCTTCTTTTTCTCTTTTTTCTATTATTTTCTCTCACGATTCTCTGAAAACAACATGGACTGCAAGTTTTGTTTTGGGATCTCATTTAGCGATATTTTTCGGTCCATTGAAGAGTTTGTTTGAAACTTTTATGAATTTTGTTGTTACTTTTATTTCTCTTAGATTGTTCCATAAATTGTGAGATTACTACATTTAGATCGTGAGTTTGGTTTTTTTTTATTATTATTATTATTTGTTCGGTTCATTCTTCTTTGTACTTGCTCAGCTTCCGAATTCTCATGTATTTTCCATTTCTCTATTTGTTGGGTGCATATTTTTTGGGGGGTTTTCATTTTTTCTATATTCTTAGGTGTATTATATATGAAATAGTTTTTAGGTTCTTGTACAAATATTTTAGAGTTCTATCGATGCTTTACTTTTTGTTTTTGCAAGATTTATGTTTTCTTCTTCGCTCTTTTTTTGTTGTTTTCGCTAACGATTCTCTGAAGACAACATGGATTGTAAGTTCTTGTTTTGGGATCCCGTTTAGCGATATTTTCATGTCCATTGAAGAGTTTGTTTGGAGCTTTTTATGAATTTTGTTATTATTTTTCTCTCTCTTAGATTGTTTCATAAATTGCGAGATTACTACATCTAGACCGCGAGTTTTTTATTTATTTATTTATCTATACCGTGAGTTTGGTTTTTTTTTTGTTTGGTTCATTCTTCTAGGTACTGGCTCGATTTCCAAATTCACATGTAGTTTTGATTTCTCTATTTGTCAAGTGCATATTTTTTTGGGGGGTTTCATTTTTTCTCTGTGTTTTGGTTTATTATATATGAAACATTTTTAGATTCTTATACAAATATTTTAAAGTACCCATTTTTTATTTTAATTTTCTATTCATCCATTTTTGTCTCATCATACTGTGTTAGCCTTTTCTTTTTATTTTTTGTCTTTTTTTCTCCACTTCATGGTACAAAACAACGTCGTTTGCCCATTATTAATGACCAAATGACGTCGTTCTGCCTACACAGGAAAAACCCAGTCCATGGTTACAAAGCGACGTCGTTAAAAAATCACTCCACGCAGTACGGATTGGCTCTCGCAGCTATCTCCGAGCTACGCGGACGTGAGATCTCCACGCAGCGCGTAGATACGCGAGATTTCCGAGCAGCGCGGAGCATCTCTCCGCGCTGCGTGGAGTGGTTTCACTTTCGATGGAGCCAACTTTCCTCAGCTGCTTGAAAGTCAGTTTGCTCCGCGCTGCCCGGAGTGAAGGAGATAAACTTATAATTTTTAAGATTAAATAAAAGTCAAGCAAAAGAATGACGTCATAAAGTAATAGAGCACCATAAGAAAAATAAAAAGGAAAATAAAAAGAAACGTGAGAATAATAATGGATGGCTTCTCACCGAATGAAGACGTGGAGGCAGAGGATCAACCACATACGTAGGGACCTCATCCATAAGGTTATCAGAACTACCTGAATGAAGAACTCAAGTGAACTTCCAATTTCTGACCCAGGTTAGTTGTTCATTTTTTTATACCAGTATAACATGATACGGTACTGGCATTTACTGTAAGGAGCACGGCAACATGAAAAAGTAACGTCGCATTCATGAAAAAAGTAAACGGATTCACTCCGTTCAGAACTGAGAGAATCCCTCCGTTCAGAATGGAGGGAATAAAAAGAAACAATCTTGAGTTGGGATTTTATTGGGAAAAGATTAATTTGAAGTTAACTGATAGTGTGCTTGGAAGGGTGTTCAAAAGTTACTGCTTTTTATTTATCTGTGTTTGAGTTCTTTGATTCGAGTTGCATCCATTTCTTTGCAATTCTGAAGTTCTATAAACAAAATAAAATATCTGAGTTTTTGAGGTAGATTTTTGAAAGGCTTAATAGGTTGGAATTTCTTGTTCTTGTCTATGTTAAGGTGCGTAAAACTTAAAAACCTGGGGTTTTACACGCAGAACTTGGTCTTCAAGTAGTCTTCGGTATCTACGCTTTTCATCAGTATCAAACTTCCCCAAACATCAATTCCAAAATGGTATTCTCTTACTCTCTTTCTATTTCTGTGAATGTATCTATAATGTTTTCATTCATTTGTGTATTTCTCAACTTATTTATAATTTGTATCTCAGGGTAAATTTTCTCAATATCATTTTTTTACACGTTGCTTCGAAGTAATTAAATTGTTCATTTATGTGATTTTAAAAAGAAAATCTTTCCTGCTCTTTTAGATTTTTGGGTTTGGAGTTATAATAAGCAATATTTTTTTTTATATAATTAAGCTGTGTGGTGAGCATGTGTATTTATGCAAACTATTTGCTTTGGGGGGTTCTTGACATGGATAAAAATATTAATTTGAAGTTAACTGAGAGTGGGTTCTTTGTTTCGAGTTACACATCTATTTCTTTGCAATTCAGGAGTTTTATAAACAAATTAATATATCTCCATTTAGAATGGACGGAGTGCATCCCTCCGTTCTGAACGGAGAGGGATGGGGGAAAGAATAGGGAAAAATCTTGATATATACTACTAAAACACTAACAATAACTAATTTTGGTAATTATTATAGATTTGTTCTTTATGTGGTGGAGAATGTGCTTTGATGACATTGAATAAAGTAATGACCTGCAAAATTTACCACCTGATAATTTCATCTTCTAAATATATCATACGCAATTATTTATCTTTTCTTCTTAGATGTTGGATCTAACTTTGCTTCTTCGTGTTTTACTAATTGCAGGCTGCAAATTTGGTTTCTGCGAACATACAACATCTCCAGAATTTACCTGTCCTCGTGAGTGTAAAATTGCCCTTTTGATGTCAATTTCATGTTCCTGACCATAAAATTTCCAATTCACATGTGAGCACATATGTTTTCGTCATCATATACTGCATATTTAATTGATTTTTTAATGTACATGGATATATTCAAATAATGTCATTGAATTTATGTTCAAGAAACTATAAAAATCTGATTGAATCTTCAATTTTTGCCTCTGTAATATGGATTTCTTCGGTCTTCTGTATGATCGGAACCTTATAATGTTGACTTGTTCACTTTTTACTACCCTCTGAAATTCGCAAACAAACTTTGTTTACCGTTGGTTTAATGATGATTTCGCTTTGTGCAGGATCAATTTTGTTTCCTCTACTACTTCATTTCTCTGGACGACCAAGAAAATTTATTGAAAAGCCAAAATTTTATTGAATTAGTTATAAGAAAATTTTATGTAACTAATGCTTGACATAAATATATTTTTTTATACATACGCTATTATGTAGTCAACTATATTGTGGGCATGTGCTTCTCACTAGTATTGAAAAAAAGGTTTACAAAGTATTTTTCAAATATTTATTATTAGTAGAATTAATCTACTCAAACAGGGAATTGGAAACAGGGAAAGAAAACAGACAGAGTTGACAGCTTGTGATTGAGCGGTTTTTTTTTCAAAATTTTCCATCTCCCAATGAATTGCCGCCAAGTGTATCTGTTTGCCTTTTTCCTGTCAATTTTTCCTGTCTATCTAGCATTGCTCTTAAAAGTAAGGTATGTGGCTCAGTTTCCACTATTTATATTCAAGTTGCAGTTTTTACTAATTACACCACATTTTAATTGCATATAAGGTTTTTAATCTTTGCTCATCGTAAAACTTGTGCCCTTAATATTTTTTCAACGCATTTTATCTTAACATTCTATTGATTAGTAAATATTGTCTCTAATAAATGTTTTTGTTCAAGAAGCTCGTTAAAGGGACGTAAAATAACTTATTCGTCCATCTTATTATATTAAAAACAATAAATTTAAAAGTGTGACATAATATTTTTTCCTTATTTTGAGAAATGTTAAAGGCACTTTGATAGAAATCATCGCAGCATGATATGAAGAAAAAATTACGGACATAAATGTTACAATTAGCAAGGTTGAGGACATAAAGGATATATTGCTGCATATGATTGCACAATTTCTCTCTCAACTTTGCATCAAATTGTTATTTGATATATGAATTTGTCCCCTTTTTTGAAGGAAAAGAGAAAGGATGTACAAACTACAACCGTGAGACTTGAAATGCTGGTCATCCGCCAAAGAAAAGAAAAGAAAAGTGAGCAATACGATAAAGTTCACACAATCCAAAACAAAATACCATATCTCCTAAAATCTTATATCTTTGAGCAATTAGAATACAATCTCAAAGACAAATTCAGTTTTTTTGTAATATATGGTCGAAGAATGGCCATCTTGGGAGGAAGATTGGAACTTTATTCTACATTCTATACCTATTGGTCCTGACCAAATTCTGGAAAAAAGGGCCCTAAGAGGAGATCGAGAGGATCATCTTGTGAGGGCTCGTTCACTTACCAAAAACTGCCATGTTCAACTTCATAGTTCAGATATTCACAAGCAGCTACAAAAGCAAAAGCACTGCAGCGTCTTTCTTCTTGCAGGCAGATTTTCCTTTTACCCTATTATCTCCATTATTGATGAGGTAGAGTGTACACATTCAACAGACGGGGCAACCGGCTATTCTCAGCAACGAGATAACTTCCTCCAGGATTACTATAACAGTACAAAATGAAGGCCTCATAGAAACTTCCTTACTGGTGCACTGTTCTATCAGCCTGCAAAGGACAAGAACATCTTTGCTATTGCACTTTTCTAAACCTTAAAAAAAGTTCAAAGTGATTAAAAGTAACATTTTATTTTCCAATTATTTATCAATTGTTAAATGCTTTCTATTATGTTGCCATGTGAAATTCAGGTTAAGAGCACATGACAAGAAGATACCTGTAAAAGGGGGGGAGGGGGGAAATGAACAAAAGAAGCGTCAAATGAACAATAGTGTTATCTTACTGAATGATTCTTCCAGGGCATCGACTCATACTGAACTTCTTTTCAAATTCAACAGATTGGAGATTCATATTCTCAGAGTTCATGTTGGTGTGCTTGCCCACCAGCATCTGCAGTATTTATAGGTCAAGAAATGATAACAACACTGAAATAATTGAGTGTGACTTAATTTTTACTGCTCTATATAGCAAATATTTAACTGATCCTTATTCCTTCATATTCAAATTTAGGGTATAATTAATAGATAACTGGATTTGATTAGACGTGTAAAATTGGCCGCTGATGCCACCCGGCCCCGGCATCCAGTTGTTGAAATTAAGGACAGGGCAGGCTGACCCGCGTGACTAGGAGGTCTGGACACCCAGCCCCGGAACAGATAACTTCAACACCTACTATTTATTTATAACATAAAATTTCATTGAGAAAAGGATAACTTGAGTACATATGACAAATATAAAGCTAGCAAACAGCAGACATCGTCAAATGAATGCATACATTTTATATACCTGATAAAATATAATGCCAAAAGAGCGAATGTCTTTCTTAGTATCATTTAGTGAGTTGTTAAGGATGTCACTTAATTGGGCTGCGAGAAAAAGAAAAAATAAGGAAGAAGAATCACTACAAAGGCATGACCATTAAAGCAAACTCTAAACGGGAGACTGCCTTACTCTCTTGATTTGGATGTATTCTCTCGTACAACATATGGATCCAATATTCACCGATCTTCAAGTGGTCGCCTTCATCAAGCAACAAGTTCCTGGGACAAAGTGAAAAAGAAAAGGGGTTGATGTGGAATGCTAAAATCCACAAGGGTTTTTAAAGCAGGAGGCAAAGATGAGAGGCGGGGCTTATGCCTTCAGTGAATCTGTGTATGTTTGCTATTGAAATATTGAACATGACTACTGTCAAGTATTATCCAATACTCAATACCAAACATGCCACTGGTATATTGCTTAACGATGACAATGGAACAAAAAACTTAGCACGTATAACATCTGTACTGACATAATTGAGACTCCAAAATGCATACAAATGAATTGAAGTTAGTGTTTTGACACAAGAACATAGCGCATATAATGCCAAAACGTGAAGTTAATCATCAGTATAAGAAGTCTGATGGAGGAAAAAATCTCCATATGTAGACAAAAGTATGAATTGTAATCGAAGGGAAATTTTAGTTAACAACTGACATAGTAGCAGAGCTTAAACTTGTTAAGACCAACGAAGAAGTTAGCAAGAAAAAGCTCACCGAGGATGCAAATTATTGTGAACTATGGGGCAAGGCTTGTGCTGATGAAGATAATTCATTCCCCTGTAATTGATTTAAGATATGTTGAACTGCTTCAGTAGCGACAAGCAAGTAGAATAAGTGGTAACACAATTGACCACCAAGTAGGCCTTATTTTCAGATAAAAAAAGATATTCAATTTTTAAAGTCGGCCACGATTCCATATAATATTCTCTCAATTGATCCTTTATCTGGTAGTACAATGATTCTTTAAGGACTCTATTTAACAAACAATTAATACGGGTCCTGAATAAAACTCAAGACTTCATTTTTGGATAGAAGCTGTAAGAGACAAATGCTAAGTGCCAAAACGAGGAATCTATAATATTAGAATAACTGAAAGCAAACAATAAGTTGTTCTGTCATGAATAATTAAGTATACCAAAGAATATACATATTAGTTATCAGTCTTTTGTCTTTAGGGTAAAAAATAGAACTGGAAATGTAGCACGTTACCTAGCAATATCAAGTGCATAGCGTAGACAAATTGCAGGATCAAGACGAACCTTTCTACCCAAAATATCATCCAAGTTCCCCTGACATAAAAAAAAAATGAAATAACAGATATTATATTGACCAAGACAACTATTAACTGCCGTTATTGGCGACTCATTCGAAGATCGTGAATAACATTCATAAAGCAATTAATATACCTTCGGCAAATACTCTGTAATCAAGATCATCTCTTCACCTTGTACAATTGACCCAAGAAACTGCAAAATATTTGGATGTCGAAGTTCCCTGAGAAGAGTATTATCTTTTGCAGTCAAAACCCTACACCAGTTTTGAACTAATATCATATCAATACTTAGAACCAATCATTTAGTACTGCTGAATCCATTACATAAATTAAATAAACTAACATTTTCTCAGGATGATATATGTGTCTCGAGATAACTGTTTTCATCACCCAAGTTCCACGCCACTTGACCTTTTCTGAGTCACCAAATAGCCCCTGACAAACGACAAAAGCAAAAGTCCTGTAAATGAGAGAACTTCATGTTTCATTTGATGCATAAACACACATACACACACAAGAAGGAAATAATATATTTCAAATTTTCCAATTAAGCTGGTATAAGTTAGCTTATCGAAGATCAAATGCCACCAAGCTGGTTATTAGCCTATGACAATATTTCAAATTGAGTTCTAAAGGTATAGACCTGTCATCTTTGATGCATATACCTGCTCTATTGCTGATGATTGATATGAAGTCAATTCAGAGATGTCGATGTCCTCCAGCGAATCATTTTCATGGCGAACCGGCTGCATAATAGGAAATACGTGTAAGTACTAATCACAAAATCTCACTCATAACACGAGTGATTTTGCACTAACCGATGACTAAAGACAAATAAGAATACTGTAGATACATCAAGTTTTAGAACAATCTTGTCAACTGGAAAGCAGAAGTGCCTGAAGGAATAACCAGTTGTAACGAAAATTTAGAAATTACCATTGGTTGATCTTCTACATATTCCTTGCCTCCATTGACTTCAAGGATCCTGCATATATCTCGATGTCCATACAACCTTGCATCTGCTAATGGCTGATATTAACAATCAAAAAGTGAACAAATTATCATTCCTCAAATAAATGAATTCGTCTATATTATGATATCACCAATTAGATATCAAATGATTTTCTCTAATCCTAAAAAACTCCTGCAGGATGGATAGCCCTAGTTAGGCAATTTGGCTCCAAAACCTTGGCATGCCCATATATTTAGAACACCATAAGATTTAAACTTCCAACTTAATTGCCAAATTATTAACCGAGATTTTTGATTGATACAGAATTGATGCGGCTGTTACTTTCATGGTTTAAGATCTATATACCTTGTTCACCAAAAATTAACAACTTAAACTATTGCAAAAAAGAAAAAGATTTTGTTTTCCCCATGATACAAAATGAATTGTGACATCAATCCTAGCACATCAAAAACATTTAGTTACTGTCTAAGGCTATTCTTAAATATATAAAAAATGTTCCTTTCTGAGAGCTTAAGCTTCTAATTGACATGGTTCAACATCGTAAATTAGGGCGTCAAGTCGTATTAGGGCGTTCATAGGTTCTGAATTCAAGTCTAGCCATCAATTTATGAAGATTATGCACCTATAAGGCTTTTGATACTAAAATTCTAGAATCCCAGATTTCCAATACATAAATTTCGGACGTCATTTTAAAAAAATTATACTTACAGTCTTTTGCCAACGGTCTTGAAGGTTAACATCAACGTCGTATGCCAAAAGAAGCTCGACAATGGAGGCGTGGCCTTCACTGGCAGCAAGATGAAGTGCAGTTCTCTTATCATAGTCCTGCACGTTGGGAGATATTCCTTCCCTTAACATCTGGTTTAATCCAACCCTATCCCCCCTCGAAGCAAAACTCAGGAAATTTCCGATCAGCTGCATGTCGAATCCATCTGCAGAATCTTGGAGGAAATGCCTCAGACTTGACATTTTGGCGCCTCAAAAACCAAAGATTCAAATGGGAAATGGGATTTTACCTAAAGGGAAGATAATTTTGTACTGACCCACTGGATAACTTCTGAAGTTTCTTGGGGAAGAAATGTTATATAAATCTGTGACGGTGGCGGGGCGTTAAGGTCGAAGGCGGAGGCTTGGGTTTAACGACCACCTTGTTTGTCCATGTATACAACAAATTTTCCATTAATTAAATAGACAGAATCCGTCCATAAATATCAACACCCTTTAAAATTGACAATAGAAGAGTTAGTTTAGAGGTGAAATTGTAATTAGGTCAATAGGTTGGGATAATAGTGCAATTTTCTCATATTTCTCATATTTTATAATAGGTCCCTCAGCTATCAATTCGTTTAGTTTCACGCACCCAACGTACGAAAAAGGTGTACCAACGGTGCCAACTTCAAACCCGCGCAATCGCCGGCTTCCATGTCTTCCTCCGAACCGCCGGAAGCGCTATCCCTAACCTCCACTGGTCTCTGCAATATCGCCGTCTCCTCCCTCTCCCTGCCACCGCAATCGCCACCATCTCATCCCCTCATCCCTCCCCCACTTTAAACTCATCCCCAAAACCCGGTTTATAGTCGATGGTTTCAAACACGCCGATTCCAATTTCTCCATTTCATACTTTCTCTCCCACTTCCACTCTGACCATTACACAGGCCTAACGCCGCAATGGTCCAAAGGCATCATCTATTGCTCCTCCATCACTGCTCGCCTCCTCCACCAAATCCTCAAAATCCCACAACCCTTCATTTTTCCGTTACCTCTATCACAACCCGTTTTCATTGACGGCTCGGAAGTTTCCCTTATCGACGCCAATCACTGCCCTGGTGCGGTTCAGTTCTTATTTAAAGTCCCGGTATATGGTAAGAGTAAAGGTAATGATGGTGGTGAAAGTAATAACAATGTTATTAAGTTTGAAAAGTATGTTCATACTGGTGATTTTAGGTACTGTCATGAAATGAAGAGTGAGACTGTGTTGAGTAAATTTGTTGGTGCTGACGCTGTGTTTTTGGATACGACTTACTGTCATCCAAAGTTTTTGTTTCCTAGTCAAGAGGAGTCCATTGATCACATAGTTGGGGTTATTGAGAAAACAAGGGGGCAGAATGAGGGTGAGAATGTGAAGAATGTGTTGTTTCTAGTTGCGACATATGTTATTGGGAAAGAAAAAATTTTGATGGAGATTTCGCGGAGGTGTAAAAGGAAGATTCATGTGGACAGTAGGAAGATGTTGGTTTTGAGTGTTTTGGGGTTGGAGGAAAGTGGGGTGTTTACGGTGGATGAATCTAAAACTGATGTTCATGTTGTTGGTTGGAATGTGTTGGGTGAGACTTGGCCATATTTTAGACCCAATTTTTTGAAGATGAAGGAAATTATGAATGAGAGGGGGTATTCAAAGGTTGTGGGTTTCGTTCCAACTGGGTGGACTTATGAAGTGAAGCGGAATAAGTTTGCGGTGAGGACTATGGATTCATTTGACATTCATCTTGTTCCCTATAGCGAGCATTCGAACTACAATGAGCTCAGGGAGTATGTGAAGTTTTTGAAGCCAAAGCGGGTTATTCCCACTGTAGGTTCAGATGTTGAGAAAATTGATAGCAAACATGCTAATGCAATGCAGAAGCATTTTGCTGGTTTGGTTGATGCAATGGCCATCAAGCAAGAATTTTTGATGGGTTTCCTTCGCTGTGGGGCCCAGGAAGTGGATCCAAAGGTTGATAAAGATCCTGCTTCTGCTTTGGACAATTTCCCAGTGCAGAAGGATGATGGCACTTTGTCTGCTCCAAATTGTTGCAATGACATTGAAGTGGGAGGTGACATGAAATCTACATTTCCTCAGCACGAACTTGGTTCCCCTAATTTAGTGCTCCTGAAAGAAAAAGAGAGAGAGAAATCTGTTCAAGAACTTCAAGACTGCTTGCCCAGTTGGGTGTCTCGATGCCAGATGTTGGATTTACTTGGTGATTCAGGCGGAGACATTGTTGAAGCAGTTTCTAGTTTTTATGAACATGAAATTGAATTCCATAAGCAGGCCCTGGCGAGTACATCTGTCCCCTGTACTTTGCAAGCAAGTGCAGAAAATGAGCCTGCTTTGCCCTTTGAATCGCTTCCTGTTAAGAGTGTGCGTAATGATGAGGATGTTTCTTGCACTCAGAGCTATACATTATCTGGCTCTGGAAAGTTAAAGAAGAGTGGAATTTCTCCAGGGAAAAGAAAGAGAAATCTTGATAGCAAGGCGACAAAAAGAACACGAACAAAACCAAGCCAGTCCTCTGGTGGTTCAAAGCAGTATACCATAACAAGGTTCTTTGGTAAACAAATGCCTGTTGTCTCTGAAGATAGTAAAGTTGGAACAGCATTTAATCAATGTAATGATGATCAAAGTAGGTTTGCTAATGATGCTACCGAGCCATACAAAGAAGAGGTGGATCAGTTTATTCAGATTGTAAATGCTGGTGAACAATTAAGAAGCTATGCAGCTACCATCCTCGAGAAGGCTAAAGGAGACATCAATACGGCTCTGGATACATATTATAGTGATTATACTGTTATTGTCAATGAGAAAATAGGCAGGTCGCCAGAAAGTAATGAATTGATTAAATCTGAATGTTCCAGTAGAATTTGTTCTGACAAAAATGCTGATCTATCACAGAGCAATAAATTGGGAAATAAGTCTGATATTTCTTTTGCTGCTCAACCAACAGACTCTGGGAATTATTTATTACTACCTCCTGAGAGATATTTTCCAATAGAGCATGGTCGGTGAACTTGGTCTTTAGCCAATTGATTGCGAATTTATACGAGTCCTGTCGACATTTAATATTATTGTTCAAATGACCCTTTGCTTAAGGCTCTGATTTATTTCCAGCTTGCTGGAGGAAAGGACAGCCTGCTCCATACATACATATAGCACGGACTTTTGATCTAGTTGAGGATGAAAAGGGCAAGCTAAAAGCTACATCAATGCTATGCAATATGTTTAGGAGGTTTATTGCCAGGATGCTTTTCCTTTTCTCCATGATGTCATATGCGTGTCATGTGTTATTTGCCAAGTTATTAGGCTGTGCCTCTATGTAGCTTGTTGATTTTATCCAAGTAAGACATTCCTTTATATCATCTGATATTGGTATTGTTCATATACAGCTTGCTGGCCCTTTCACCTGAGGATGTGCTGCCTGCTGTTTATTTGTGCACAAATAAAATTGCTCCTGACCATGAAAATATGGTAGTCTTCTATTTGTACCTGCATTTTTTCTTTCATTCTGTTCTGAGTAGTTGCATTTAGCTTTACACTGTTGAGTTCAAATCCAGTGACAACTGAATATGTACAACCCTGTGGAGACAGACACCTTTCAAAAAATGATCATGTTAAGAGTCCTGTGTGGTAGGACTAATTTGGCCACCACTTTAAAATATATATTTTCAGTCATTCATGTACCTTTTGTTTCAGTTTGTTTCCTTTTGCTAATCATCATAGTAACCTAAATGTATGGCTTGTTCACATTTATTTTCCCTACTCACCTGGAATTTTGATCTTATTTTTGTGTTTACTTATTCATCCTTATATTTGATGTTGGATTTGGAACTACGTTTATTTTTCCACATTTAGTCCTTTAGTCTATGAAATGAACGTATCAGATTTTTGTTGTTTAAAATTGGCTTATGTTCGTCATTTGATGCTTCAAATTGCTTCTGATTTTAAGGTTTTGATTGGGATGTCTTGCTTCTGTCAATATATAAAGAGACCTATGTGACTGTTATTTCGTAGGTTTTTTGGATGTGTGTTAATATTGTAACGATTAATGTGTTTCTTTGGGATAGTTCAGAAAGTTCATTGTGATTGTCAGTGTTGCCACTGGAGGATTATTATAGTGGTGTGTATCCAGGTACTTGCACTATGCAGGGATTAATGTCTGCATTATTTTTAAAACCTGCTACCCTGTCAACAATAATTCAAGCTGGTTTTGGCATATTTCACTGAAGACTGAATCCTTGTAATTTGGGAGTTTATACTCGAGAGGGCATATTGCTTTATAACAAGGTTATTTAAGCTAAGAAAAAGATAGGAATTTTCAAAATTGAGGATTGCGACTATGATTTCAACGGTTCACTTGCTATCTGTACCTCAGGGCTGTTCCATTACAATTCTTGCTCAGTGTTACTTCCTTGAACACTTTAATGGCTCTATTGACTATGTTGTCATGGTGATTCAGGAGCTGAATATTGGTGCAAGCATTGTAGTTTCAGCCCTGGAAGAGGCATGTGGGACAAACAGGTCTAAAATAAGCAATCTTTATAACAGCCTTGGTGATCTTGGTATGCCCGTAATTTTGTCCATAAATTGTAACGTTCTCTTATATAAATTTATATCCATCAATATCAATATGTCTTCATGCTGATGATGCATGATGAATTAGGCGATGTTGCTCAACTTTGCCGGCAAACACAATCACTACTTGCCCCTCCACCAGTTCTTACAATTCAAGGAGTGTATTCAGTTCTCCAAAAGATAAGGTATGCATTGCCCAATTCTTGGTCTTAATATACGACGAACTTGTTTAATATTTGAATTATAATTCATAAAGAAATTGTTGGCAATGTGTTAAAGCATATTTATTTCCTAAAACCCGAAATATGTGCACTAGGTTTCACTTGGAGCATGTTATGATATAGTATTCAATTTATGATAGAAATATTGCATTCTACCTTACCCCAGTGACTGGCAGAACTTTGATAGTTCATATGTAGTCTTAATACAATAGTAAATAATTTTGCTCCTAAATGTATTGTTCCATCATCAATCTCAGTGTAGTTTGTTGATTGATCTGCTGCTGAGGCTATGCATCTATTTGTTTGCTAGTCTTCTGGATAAATTAACGTTGATAGTTTACCATGTACACAATTCTTGCTTTTCCTCATACCCTATGTGATTTTAGTCTTATTCTGAAACCCCCTATACTTGCGTTAGCGAGTGTTGCAGGTGCCTGAAACTCTTTCTTTTTTAGTATATACAAACATCAATCTACAACTGGGAGAAAAAATAGGTTCTTAGTTAGAAGACTCATCTCAAGGTCTCTGTTTTCTTCTACGTATCTTTGATTTTGTTCATGGCATTGTTGCTATGCATTTATAAAGCTCCAATTTATGGGTTTGATTTGTTACGCCCCATTGTTTCATTCTTTAATTCGTACAAATATTCAACTTTATTTCCTCATTTCAAGCACCCATTATTCTATACAGTATGTAATATTCAGGTCTAAAACGAACAACTTTGATTTATTTAGTGCATTCATAGGAAAAATCAAAACTTTTATTCAGTAATTATAAGTAATGAACAGGAACTCTTTTATTTGCTGTTCATTTTTAATTAATATTAATTTTATTATAATATTTCTACAAAAATATATAGAAGAGGGAAATTAATTTTTAAAGATTGTTTCAATTGCATCCATTAGTAGGGAATTGCAAAGGACAGAATACATGCATTTGAAATACATTAGCACCATTGTGTGTGGGCCAATTTATATGTGATTTTTTCACCTTTCTTTTTCCCAAATCCAGCCGTATGTTGTATGCATGTGAAATGAGTATTATTTTTAGGGAATTGGCCCAAATGGTCTATAACCTTCAAATCTTGACACAAACATCCCTAAGCTTTCACTTAATGGGCACAATTGGTCATTTTGGATAGTTTTCGCTCAATTGGCCGTTAAAGAAGTCATTTTTTTTTATATAAAGACTTAACTGCCGTTACTTTAGTTAAATAAATAAAATAAAATAAGTAAAAAGGCAATTTTTAAAAAATATACGACAAAAAAGAAAAGTCAGCTCATCCTACCAACCAATCTCGATAAGAGCATCTTTGATGCAACCGTCAATTGCTTGAAATTTTTTGTCATTTAAACAAAATGGAATGTGTTTTAACTCTTCTATAGAAGTTAACAAGGACTCCATCAAGATAAGTGGCAAATATTTTCTAAAGCTCTGCCTAGATTCAAAAGGTCCGTTAAGACGTTAACTCAGCCAAATTTATATTTCATATGTAGATTTAAATGAGATTTTGTGTATTTCAGGAAAATAGATGACATTTAACTAGCAATCCATAGAGTGCATTGGAAACTAATTTTAAACTTGAGTACTACTAATTAAACATCTATGTTATGTAGATTGAAAGTTAATATCTATTTTCCCTTCGAACACCTCATCTTGATGAGTCCTAATCATCCTACATTAGAGGTGTTATTTTAAATATCTTCTATTTTGCTTATATGACACAATTTATAAAGCCATCCACGATTGCTGCAGAGAGCTCTTGTCAGAGATTAGTCGGTAGGATGAGTTATGTTTCTTCTTGTCATATTTTTAAATTTTTCTTTTCCACTTATATTTTTTTATTTGACTAACAGTATGGGCATTTTAGTCCTTTTATAAAAAAAATACTTTTACGTTCATTTGGATGGAAATCATCTAAAATGACCAATTCCACCTATTAGGTGGAAGGTTAAGGGTGTTTACCAAGATTTGAAAGTTAGGGGTCATTTGCGCAACAACAAGTTAGGGACCATCTGTGCCAATTCCCCTTATTTTTGTTATAAAGGTAATTTTTATTTTGAATTTTGCTCTTCCCAAATGAGACTCAATCTCAAGCCACTGAATTGTTGAGCCTTCAACCTTACCACTTAAGTTAGGCATTGATCTCTTAAATGTAATAATTAAATCTCCATATTAATTGAAAAAATATTAACTAGCTAATTAATTCATTATAAATTTCTTAGGTTAGAATCATGATTTTTTAGTTGTTGAAATGTCAATATTATGTTATGGTATTAATTTTTTTAAAAAAATAATATTATTAATATAGTAAATTGTACTTAGTGGTGTAAGAGTTAATTGCGTGTTTGAAATAAATTGAATGTGAAGGGTATTATTGACCATAAACCAAAAAACGTAAGGATAAAATGGGAAATTGAATGTTTCCCACCTATCCACATTTTTTATATGTTGTAGATAGATGTAGATAGAAATGTCTACAAAATGCAGAATATATAGAGATTAAAACCTAATCTCTCGAACTTTAAACTGAATAAAGGCTACACTAGGCTCCTAAATAACAATAATATCTACTGGAGTAAAACTTTTTTCCCATCAATCTCGATTTATTTTTAGCATCTTGCAGACTCATGTTATTCTTCGTAAAAATGTACCTTGTTTTCATTGAATTTCAGTGTGCAAACAGGTAGCGGCAGTACATTCCGGAAGAAAAGTCTCATTGTGAATCTCATGCGTTCATGTCGAGAGAAGGAAATGAAATTCGTTGTCAGAACTTTGGTATGATTAGTTGAACATTTTGGATATTAATCTCATTTTCTTTAAAGAAAGTCTTCTGAATCAATAATGCAAATATGAAGCAATATTTCTGAAGAAGGATAGGTGAAATCATTTTGGTTTTCCATTTTTGCTAATGTGTGAAAGTATCCGGAAACATATAGCTTTCCTTACTGTATTAGTTAGACTTTTAGGGAAGATATTGGATTTGTCCTTGGTGTGGTGGCTTAAGTTCTTGCATTGTAAGTTTGGCTCTATGAGTTTGACTCCTAGTTGTTTATGTTAAGGGATAAAATCTTACATTGAATAAGATGAAAAACATGGACCAATTTATAAGGGTTTGAGCTACTCATCTTAATAAGGTTGACATTTTAAGATAGAACCCCAAGTTTTAACATTGTGTCAGAGCCCAATAAGTTCAAACGAACGATTCGATCCTTTTAAAGCTCAAAAGTGAGCACACATATTTCAAGACTGGCCTGCTCAAATGAGCCATCTTGTTGGGGCATGTTAAGGGATAATCCTACATCGAATAAAAATAAAAAACATAAATTAATTTATAGGAGTTTGAGCTACTTTTCTTAATAAGGTTGACCTCTTAAAATGGAATCCCAAGTTTTAACAGTCTACTTATTCTCCTTGCCTTTTTAACAGGTATGCAATTCAAGATGAGATTAAAAAGATAGAACTAGAGAAAGATTATAGCTTTGAGAAACAGGAAAATGAATTGGTACCGGAGTTCAACCTAAGTCTCTCATAAGGTTGAGAGTTCGAATCCCGTGGACGCGATAGAAATCACTGAGCAGTAATATGAGTACATGCTCTTCTAAAGTGGATAGTACGTATGAGTTAACGCTCAATGCGAGGTCTAGGCATTTACAATTGTGATGTCCTAGATCTTAAATTATCGAGTGTCAGTAAAACTTACTTAAGAGTTCAAAGTAACATAAAGAAAGACTTCAATGAAATCATCGACGCAATAAAAAGACCAATGATTAAATAACATTCATAATAAAAAACCAATCTTTTCAAAACAAAGTTGCAGGTTCAATAAGTTTATCTTAAAGAGAAGAAAATGTCCGAAGGAACAGTCACTTAAAACCATAATAGAAAAAAAATATTCCTCGAACATATTTGGCCCTTGTTTGGTCCTCATTATTTTTAAAATATATTTTTCTATTTCTTATTTTCAACTACACATTTTCAATAAAATAATATTACACGTAAACCCAAAATTTTACCTTATTTTTTAACCACACATTCTCCATCAAAATAATAATCCAAAATACATTTTCATAAAAAAAAAAAAAAAAAAAATGGGGCTCAAACAGGCTTTTAATAAATCCCGCTTGTAAGTCATCTCCTTGCTTGACCACTTCTAATCGCTAGTTCCCCGTAAGGGGGAAAAGGAGTGGGGTGAGATAATACTTAATAAGCTTGCACTGTAAATATGTAAATCGTGTTAAAATTTCATAAAGGAATCATATCATACCTGGGGAGATCAAGAAAATACCAAACTCAGGTGGTAGAATTTCTTGTGCGTAGCGCTTCTAAAATTTGGTTCCCTTTTCATAAACTTATTCATATTGGACACATAAATTTATCCCCAAAATAGTGACACTAGAGACAAAATTACATAACATACCCTGCTTGAAACTAAGAGGGTGCGTGAAAATTTCTTGATACAACCCAAACTTGACATTTATTTATTAAACCTAAAGTTCTTTAGTGGGTGTATTTGTGTGTGCGCATGTGAAAGAAGAGAGACAGGTGTGTCGTGTGGTGGATGTGCTTGAGTAGTGAGTGTATTTACAGTTTAAGAAGAGCTATTAATAAGGTTGCTTTTGATTAATAATATTTCCTCTTTTGCAAATAGTGATATTTTCCGGTCAAAATTTTTGATTGCTCAATTATATATTTCATGGTATCTATTTATGTATAGTACACATAATGCGTAGTCAATCATTTAATAAAAATACCCGTGAACTTAGGAAAATTGATTGTTTGTCTTCCATATATGTTTTAATATATAAAAGTAAATTACAATCAATGATTTATGAATGCATTCCATTATTCATTTTCTAGAATATGTGATTATATACTAGTATATAATCATTTATATATTTTAGGATATAATTGTATCAATCACATATTTGATTTGACTAAAATCGCCATCTCCCTTAATTTCCTCACTCTCTTCCTAAATACAAGGCAAATATATATTTCTAATATCCCCTCCTAATATTTCCCAAAAAAAAAAAAAAGAGGAAAAAATAGCTATTCCCGGGTTAGTGTTCATGGACCGGAATCTGAAACTTCTGAAAATTGCACTTAGGTCCCTTAACTAGGGGCTAGTTCACGGTTTGGTCCCTGGATTTTTGCATTTGATTCCTAATTAAAAATCTAAGACATTATAATTTTGGTACAAATCTATTTAGTAGAGATGTCAAGAAAGCTGAGAATCGGAATATAATGAAGCAAATAAATATAGAAATGAATCAGGGAGTAAAAAAGGGGGGTAGGAAGGGTGAAGAACAGCAAGATGAGAAGCTACTGTATCATCTGGTTGAAGTTGCAACACCATGATAGACATATTTGAAGTGTTTGTTCGTATTAATGATTATTTTATGCTCTTAGTGTCAAAATATGTCATTATGTAAATGTACATGATAAAGGACTTTGAGTAGTTAGGCATGATCCTTTATTTTTTTGAGGGTTCCTACTAACTATACTTGTCTCAATCATAAAAATCATGAGTGTTTATGTATCTTTTTTCTTGCAGGTTAGAAATTTAAGAATTGGAGCTATGATGAGAACTGTACTTCCTGCTTTGGCTCAGGCTATTGTGTTCAATTCTGCTGATACAGAAACTGAGTGTTTGAAGGATCATCTTCAGGTTTGTTTTTCATTTGGGGTTGTTCTATCATGTGATACCACAGTTCATATTTACTATTTTCCAATTGTTCCTTTGTTCAGCATCCTGTTTCCTTTTATCGATGAACTTCTACTTACTTGAAAAGATGATGGTGTACTTATCCTTTATGCATTGAACCAAAGTATACTACTTTAATGTGCTTTCCATTTGTTGATGGTACAGTACTTCTCCTTGCTAAATCTTTCATTTTTCTCCTTATTTATGTTAGTGCCTATCTGGAGCAGTAGTTGAAGCATATAATGTACTTCCCAACTTGGTAAGATTTCGTCTCCAACTCTATATGTTCTTAGTAAGGGCGATGGATTTGATTCATTACTCTTAAAATGGATTTGCCAAGGTTTCTTCCAAATGCAAGTAAGTGGATATCATGCCTGTGGAATTCTTTATGATGAATCGGAGTATTTCATCTGAGAAAAGAATGAGTGGAATTCTTGAATGTTTCTATCTTGAGTCATGACATTTTTAAATGTATACATATTGACAATGCTAGGCTGGACTTGTCTGGCTTCTTTTTGTATATTTTGACTGTCAAGTTAATTATTCTATGAAACATTCGGTGATTACAAACTATTGATATTGTCAGCATTCATTTTTTTTACTTCAAATCTTCTACATTTTTGACAATGGTGATTTTTTTACTATCACGATTCTTTGATTGCTGTTGTCACTTATTGCATTGACTTCTTTGGTCAGGATTTACTCGTCCCTTCCCTAATGGAAAAGGGGGTTAAGTTCTCTTCATTAACCTTGTCAATGGTTCCAGGCATACCAATCAAACCGATGCTTGCAAAGTATCTATGTATTTTGATTGCTTTTTTTAACTAATGATTTTAGAAAGATTACTACTAGAGCATTTCTTATTGTTTTTAGTGTATTCCTTGTGATAGAATTACTAATGGAGCCTCTCAAGTACTGAAGCTCTTCCAAAACAAAGCATTTACATGTGAATACAAGTAAGTTTGATTGAATTTAATCTTTTTTCATATTTTATCGTGCTGTTCATATTTGGTCTTAATTCCAAGATATGTTCTAAGTTAATGTTTTTGTAGAAATAATTGTAATTTATTGCATTCATATTGTATAGTTGACCTCATTAGCATAATTAGAGGATACATTTTAGGGCGTAATTAGATGAGTGATGTTAGGGCATAATTAGAGTGATATTAGGGCATAATTAGAGAAGAAACTTAGGAAGTTGTGAGGTTTTCTTTCCTATATATTACTTGTTGTAACCTTTATAATTTATCAATGAAACATATGAAATTCCACGATTTTTTTAGAAATTATTGTCGTGACAAAAGTAGGTTTTTCTGTGGACTTGCTCGTGTTGTTAACAATTTGAAGAAAAATTTCAGTGTTATTAACACCCTTTTTTTTTGTGACAATGTTGCTCTAGTTGTTAAGATTGTCATAAGATGACAATATCGTATGGGACCATGTATATCCATGAGTTGGTTAATGCAGTGCCCCTTGAAGATAAATCGCAGGAGCATCTTTGAAATAAGTTATGTGACGAAGGCTACTGGAGGCACTGTTAGAAAAATTGACAGAGTATTTACAGTAAATCTAGAGAAGAGGTAGACCTAGATCACAGAAATTTTGAACTAAAAGGATTTGGGACTTTGTACTTTTACTTTTGAGTAACCATTGATCAAGTGGAGTGGAATGAAAGGATTCATGTGTCAGAAACAAAAAGCTTTTGGATAACACTTTTCTGGCCATGGTGTGGTTTGTTTGCAGCAGAGAGACCATATAATTCTTTTTTTTGTTGGGAGGATACCTAAGTTTGGTTTCTCTACTTGGTGATTTAATGTTCTTTTACCCCTCTCGCATCCATTTCTATACTCCTGCAAATTTTCTTTCTCTGTGTATCTACCCAAGGAGTTGGGGCTTGGAAGGGACTTAAGAATCCCCAATTAATTGATAGTTGTAGTTTGATTTCACATAGTTTCAAACCAGGGTTAAAAACTCTCTTTGCGCAATGCATCCCAACATTTTCTTTGAAGGCTTTGCCATTTCTCTTCTATCAAATCCATAGCTCCATAAATTGATATGTAGTGTTGATTCGGGCACTTCCTTAAAAGAATTCTGGATCTTACTTGATGCACGAGTATTGATTTGAGCAAGGTTGAAAATGGTAATGTTTGTACGTATATTTATTCATTTTTTCTTTTTGGTTTGTTAGGACTCCAGGAATCTTAATCTTCATAGATTTTAGAAGCTTTTCAGTCCTCAAAATTTTCCTTTGTTGTTTTGTCAAATATATACTATTTGCATGAGAGAGTCCATGCTTCTACTTGAAGAATTCATGCTAGCATGGCTTTCTAAGATCAGAACACTTGTTTTGATTTCCCTCACTTTAAATCCTAACAAATTTGTATAATTTGATCCTTGATTGGATTACCATCTTTTGCTGTCTAGAAGCATTATCACTATCACGTAAACCTCCATTTAGCACTTCAAAATCAAATTTGTTTTCTCCATGTCTTCTCAGATATGATGGCCAGCGAGCTCAAATTCACAGATTACCAGATGGTTCGATACATGTTTTCTCGAGGAATGGTGATGAAACCACATCAAAATTCCCTGATATAATAAACATAATTAAGGAGTCATGTCCTGGAGTAGTAACATTTGTAATAGATACAGAGGTAATTCTTTAATTTGTCCTTCTCTTGTCCTTATTTTTAACTTTTCATTTAAAGAATTCACCTGAAGGATTTTCAGTTGACTTTCAACTGTGGGTTCAGATGTTAAGTCATTGAGATACATAGGTGAAGGAATCATTTGTTTTCCTGATACTAAACATCATGCTCTCTGATTTCAGGTAGTTGCAATTGATAGGAAGAATGGCTTGAAGCTTATGTCATTCCAAGAACTGTCTTCCAGGGAGAGAGGGAGTAAGGATTCCCTGATTGCTGTAGACAAAATAAAGGTTCTTTAAATACGTCTCCTTTAAGTGAAAAACAAATGTAAAAATATATAAAAATAAAAAAATTGCTGCTTAGAGCAATGCAACTGTTTTTTTCCCCTTTAGACTGATATTTACTGATATAGGAGTTGTTTTAGCCCCATTATTTTTGAAAAATGTATTTTGGAATAGTAGATTGATGGAGAATGTGTGGTTAAAAAAGAAGATTTTTTTTTTGATTTGCGTGTAATATTATTTTAATGAAGAATGTGTGGTCGAAAAAAAGAGAGAAAAATATATTTTGGGAAAAATAGGAATCCAACATCCCCATATCTAGATGATCTGCAGTCTAACTTCCTCTAAGGAGGGCGATTTTTAATTTTTTGGGCTTGCATGGTTGTGTATTCATGGTTGACACAAGCTTTCCTTGATAAAGAAATATTCTTTCTGATGTATGTTTTATATAGTTTGATCCTTTCACTGTTATAGTAAGTGTGAAAATGATTTCCTTTTGTGGGAATCCAGGGTAAGACTTCTTTGCCCTTCCAATTTCAAGACATCTTATTTGTAAGAGATTTTTTGTAGTCTAGAATTTTGGAAGTATGTATCTGTAGGAGTTTAACCTTCTATGGATGCATTTGATAGTCTTATGCATTATCTTAAGTTTAAAACAGTTGTTGCACGAGAAGTTAAATTGAGCAATTAAGAAATTGAAGATTATCCAAACTGAGGATCAGTCAATGGATCAATGAAGCGTACGATTAATGCCAAATGTTCCAATATCGTGATTCATGATCAAATATACAAAATTACTACCTATGGATTAAACGTGTATTAAGAGATAGCCAGTTAACGTGCTCTTTAAGTTGTGTTTCATAAATGGCACGATATCTGCTATCCCTTTTAATTTTGTACGTTAGTTTTTGAATTTTGATACTGTGAGTTCCTTTTTGTAATTAAATTTTGGTATCTTTTGTCTTTGCAGGTCGACATATGCCTTTTTATCTTCGACATCATGTTGGCAAATGGAGAGAAGTATTTTAAACCAATTCTTTATATCTTCATATTTTTCCTTGCTCAATTTGAGGATCACAAGTCATAAGACATTTCATCGGCAGATACATAACATTTTAATTGTTGGTGAAGAAATTAAGTTATGATCATGCCTAGTAAATAAAATATTGTCAATTGTATTGCCTTTTGCCTTTTCTTTCATTTTTTTTTACCCGTTTCTGGAGTTTCTGTTTGGCACCACGAAACATGTGCAATAGTCAGATTTTCTTATGCCATATGGAATTCTCTTCACAGGCTGCTGGATTTACCCCTCCGTCAAAGACGAAAATGTATTCACTGGTCTATGCATTCAGATCACGTCTTGATTGTTTTACTTGGCAATGTTTAATATGTTGAAACCAATTCTTTCCTCTTATCTTGAATCCTGCTCCACAATATCAGATTTGAAGAACTTGTTTGGTGACGGGAAACCAGGCTATTTAGAATATGCAAGAGAAATGACAGTAAGTGTCTACTTTGTTAGTTTAAACACGTTTGTCACTGTCATTATGAAGTCACCCAGCTCTTTTAGGTGGAAGCAGAAGATTCCGATGCAAACAATGAAGCCACGTTGAATAAGATGAACAACTTTCTCGATGATGCATTTCGTTCCTCTTGTGAAGGCATAATGGTTAAAACTCTGGATGTAAATGCTGGATATACTCCGTCAAAGCGTTCAGATACGTGGTTGAAGGTATCATGTACAGGAGCTCTAAAATATTCCTAATCTAAGAAACAAAGAAGCTTTATTATATAAATAAATTATCCTGTTTTGCAGGTCAAGAAAGATTACATTGAAGGATTGAGTGATTTCTTGGACTTGGTCCCTATTGGTGCTTGGTATGGAAATGGAAGAAAAGCAGGATGGTAAAATTAAGATCTCTGATTCTCCTCTGTTATATTTGAAGTCAACTGTTAAAGAACGTAAGAGTGAAGATAAACCAAATTATACTGCATTTTTTATATTCAATTATAACGTGATGGATAATCACAAAAACGCATTAGATTGCTATTCTCCAGTTAAGTATTTGATGAACTATCACCGATGCACACAAAAGCATGTATTTGTTTTAGTAATGGAAGTTTCTTTGATGATGCTTTCCTATTCTGGTTCTTGGCGAATAAAAACACTTGCAATGTCTGGTTTTCGATAAGGGACAAATTTTCATGTTTTTAGGTATAGTCCATTCCTAATGGCATGCTATAATCCTGAAACTGAAGAATTCCAGAGTGTCTGCCGTGTCATGTCTGGATTTTCCGATGCTTTCTACACAGAGGTAATTTAAAGCTATTTTTTTTGTTTGCAAGTCATATTGTTCACGGGTGTGGCATTTCTCAACACAGGTGCTGTTTAAGTTTCGAGAAGCTTCTTGGTGTATTCTTTTTATCAAACCCAGTGATTTTGTAAACATTGTTACGTTTCTAATTTACTTTTGCAGATGAAAGAGTTCTTCTCCGGGGACAAAATCCTTACTAAAAAACCACCATATTATCAAACTTCTGAGGTGCCTGATATGTGGTTTTCTCCTCAACTTGTCTGGGAGATAAAGGGTGCTGACTTCACAGTGTCACCAGTTCATCATGCTGCCATTGGTCTAATCCATCCATCTCGTGGTATCTCAATCAGATTTCCTAGATTTATTCGCTCCGTCTCGGACAGAAGCCCCGAGGAATGTAGCACATCTGCAGATATAGTTGACACGTTCCATTCTCAGACTAGGAAAATGGATTTGAGTGGCAAAGAGTGAGCACAGAATGTAGTTCCATGTCTGAATGTCATTTTACTAGTGTACAGTTTTTGACAATATCTTTTTCTTTCTCACCATACTTTTTACCTATGGTAACTTTGCTCGACTTTGAACTCTTTTGCCTGAAGGAGTTTGAATAAACCTTCGTTTGGTCCAGATTTTTCTAAAATCTCCAAATACATTCTATAGGATTCACAATTTTTCCTCACTTTTCAACCACATTCTAAGCTTTAAAACTCTCGTAGTACACATTGTTTATGAATCTTAAAATTTAGTCAAATTTGAATAGATTGCGGTGTCCAATTTATATTTTATTTTAATAAAACAACTCGATCAAATTGGTCACATGGAAAAAACAGTAGTAGTGAAAAATAAAGGGGGTGAAACATGTGCAAAAAATTTTTAGATGAAAAACAGTACTTGATCCCACTTGGTGCACCTAGGGATGGTAATAAAACCCTCTCAACCCTATACCCGTGGGGTCCCGCCCCATTCGGGCCGGGGATTACCCGCCTAACCGGGTACACGGGGCGGGGATGGGGCGAGGGTCATTACCCCGAAGCGGGTACGGAAAATACAGTCCCTGCCCCGCGACCCGCCCAATTTAAAATTAATTTCAAATTTAAATTTTTTATCGAACAAAAATAATAAATTTATTATCATTTTTTAAGAGAACATAAGTTGCTTTTAACAAATTAGTAAAAAAGTAATAATATTTACTAACTAAAGACATAAAAAAATAAAAGCAAAAATAAAAAAAAAA
>CAIGRT010141203.1:0-42911 GCA_903798405.1 Fraxinus platypoda
GACTTGCTTGATTGAGTGGGACTACATATTCAGTGAGTTGTCACATCACTCACTTGACAAAAGATCTAGAGTAGATCCCCTTCATGGGGCTTAGGATAACAGAGGTTCGACCAACCTGTTGGTTCGGCCAATGGAGGCTAGGCCCAATGGGGTTCGGCCAAATTACCGTATGGACAGGATGATGTGGGAGGGGTCTAAATTCACTTGGTATGTAATTTGTCACTTGGCCATACTTAGGGCTTCTTTTGGAACCCGTCTATTATCACGTTTATTGTACGATTATTTATATGAGTGACAGCTCACTCAGAATAAATGCTCCAGAGAATGGTGAGTTGGATTTGATCCAAGAACATCTTGATAATTGGATTCATTACAATAAAAAGTAAAGACTTGTTTGGTACATATAGATAGTGCTCAAGAATATAACAGATAAGATTTTAACCTCTTTATCATCCTTAAAATGTCAGATGTTTGTTAAATTTCAGTAACCAAACATGGTATAAATGTTTTGTCATAATATTCTTACTGTCACAATTTGGGATGGAGACATTTGTGAATGTCTCTGTATATTTGCAAAATATGTATGAATTCATGAAAAACCAGAATTAGAGTTTTGCTGCTGAATAGAACTAAGCGATACTTTTCTTGTTATGTTCCGAAACTGGCTTCAGAAACTTAAAAAATATCAATGTAAAAACATGCAACACAAGAATCGTACCTCGTTCAGGTTTCCAAGATGCCCTATTCTGAAAACCTTTCCGGCTACTTTGTTAAGCCCCAGACCTAAGCTTAAGTTGTATCGTTTCCATGCCCTTTTAACAATTTCAGAGCTTTCAATATATGGTGGAACCACCACAGCAGTGACTGTGTCACTGAACCATTCCTCCTTTTGGGTGCAGTTCTTCAAACCCCATGCCTCGACTGCAAGTCTGCATTTTCCAGGCAAAATATCAGTGGAAACCTCAACTAACGAATCGGATATGAATAATCTTGTTCTAACATTCTAACTAACTAGTGACTGCAAGCAAGTTTGACAAAATAGATATTGTTCAACGGATATAACCTCAATATATGTAGAGCCATTTTTGTCGATAGTAAGAAAAAAGGTTACCTTGTTGCTTTGGCAAGGCGGCCGTGCCTTGCGATTACATTGTCAAGTCCTTCCTCAAAAATGAGGTCCAAAGCTTCCCTTAGCCCATAAAGAAGCTGGATGGAAGGGGTGTATGGCCAATATGTTCCCAACTTATAAAACTTCAAGTAATCGTTCCAGTCAAAGAAAACTCTTACAGATCTTGCAGTTTTAGTGGCTTCTAGAGCCTTGGGACTTGCACAGATGATTCCCATCCCAGTTGGAAGAGAAAGAGCTTTCTGTGAACCCGTGAGCGCCACATCAATACCCCATTCATCCATGCGGAAATCAAGTGCACAGATGGAGGATACCCCATCAACCAGAAATAGTGCTGGATGCTGATAGTGATCTGAAAGTCATTCAGAAAATAGATTTAACACCTCATAGATTCATCCACATTTAGCAGAATAAGAATAATTCCTATGCATTTAGAAGGTATGCTCACCGAGTATTTTTCTCACAGTGGCCAAATTGTTGGTCACTCCAGTTGCTGTCTCATTGTGCACAATGCAAACGGCCTTAATGGTATGCTCTTTATCTTCTGCTATCTTCGAGGCCAAAACATCAAGATTTGCCCCTTGACCCCACTCACTTTCAACAACATCAACATTGAATTTAAGGCGCTGCTGTTGATCAATCCAGAGCAAACTGAATTGGCCAATCAGGAACGATACAATTCGATCACCAGGAGACAATGTGTTTGTAAGTGCACTTTCCCATGCACCAGTCCCTGTCCCAAGAAAAAAGAACATCTTAGTTAGCAAACAGGAAAGATTAACAATAAATGTATAAAGAAACTATGTCCTATAACTTCTCGAGACTCGAAAGGCATTAATGAATCACCATATAAAGCTATAACTTCTCAAAACAGGGCCAACAAGTAAAAGGCATTCTTCTGGTGTATATAAACATCAAGGGAGTATGAGAATCACTGTAAATAAACTCAGTTTGTATGTTAGGTACTCAGTAATGGACAGGAGTAGGCAATATAAAGAACGAGATTTTAACTTCTTTTTATTCTTTTATACTAATCTGTTCAATTCAATCCTCCGTGGACCGTTTACAACAAAACCTAATGGTTCAGCAAAAAAATATAGTACCTGTGGTTGGAATCATAAAAGGGGTTCCAGAGGTAGTCTTGAAAATCTTCTTGACATCCTCGAGAAGAGTTTTTGTTAGTGCAGGAATGGCTGGAGAACGGTAATCCTCATTGTTTCTGTTCATTGCCCGAATGATCTGTTCGGGAATATTGACAGGTCCCGGAACAAAGAGGTGGTTCCTTCCTGGTCCATAAGCATAGTCCATCTTCCTCCCTTGAAGCTTTACAGAAGGAATTCAATAAAAATTAAAATGCTTTAAAAGCAAAATTACCCTTCAAAATCAATAGTTGCTAACAGTATAGATAAAAAGAGTACAGAGCATCTTTTGAATTGGTTTGTGTTAAACCACATCATCTACGACGCTAAATTGTTTGAGAGGGGACACATATATTTATCTAAATCCAATCTTAAAAACACCCTCGATAGAGATAAGATAGTTCAACATAGTATTACAGAAGTCAAAGGTTGTTCTGTTCGTCGCTACCCATTTTATACAACATGAATCGAGCCAAATCTAAATAAATAAGTTTATCGTCTTTCTAATAATTTAAGTTTTTAGACGAAGTGCATGTACAATATGAATTGGCCAAATCCCAATGCCTGAGAAATTTAAAGAAAAGCATATAATTTCAGAATAGCAATTTCACCTTTTGTCGAATATATATTGGAACTGCGACTTTCCCAAAGGTTTTTCTTGTAATAAGAAATGAAAAATGGGAAAGATGAAAAGGCCAACGGGAAATGTATAAATTTTATAAAGCGGGAGATCAATCAAGGCTCAATGTGGGTCCCATATCAATATCTTACGTGGCAGATAAGAGTGCGTCTATGTGAATCCTGCGGCTCATATGAAAAGAAAAAACAAAATTGTATAAAACTTTTATTTTTGCAACTTTGCATTGATGCCACTTATTTTTATTCGTATTTATTTTTGACCTACAACGCTTTGTCATAATATGCCATTAGGTCCCCATGAAGAATTTCAATTTTAATACATGATAATATATTTGTATGTGATTTTTTGTTGTATGTGATGCCTGCAAAATATATTCTTAAAACATAAAAGAATTCCAAGAATTAATACATTGTTACAAATTCTTTGTAAATGAAAGTTACAAAGATTAAAAGTTACTAATTATAGTGACTTTATCAAAAGAAAGACGGTGGACCATGATAATATGGCCTACGTTGCTCAAGCTCAAGTTCAAGATCAAGACTCTACACTCGCTTAACGTCTTCTGGATTGTGTATCTCATGATTACAGTCAAAAATTAGTTGCTTAAATATGACCTAAATTGTTCAAGATTAACAACGGAATATCTTTACACGTTTATTTTGGATGGCAAACCATGATTATGACTAAACATTACAACCTTGTTCGAATCTAAGAATCGACAATTTACGCGCTTAATGTGGCTTCTTAATTAGCGCATATTAGCATTATACACCAATCAATGCTTAATTGAGCTGGCTTCTTTTTAGCATCCACCAAATGGTAAGGAAGTTGAGGATTGAAATGGTTTTTTCAAGATCATACATGTTTGCAATTATAAGAAAATAAAAGGACTTGTACATGAAATTTTAGTGGAAATATCTCATGCTTAATACATAACCGTAGAAAAAGTTTTAACAAAATGAGGTTGAGAAACAACGTATACAAGATAAAGTGATAAAGGGTTTTCAACCACACTATCATATATATGAATCAAAGCCACACAAATAATATTATAATCCTTCTTTCGTCAGATTTTGTTTGTATCTTTACAAATACAGCCATTTCTTTGCTAGAACTTTCAAGCGATGATGGGATTCTCATATGTTGAGGCTTGCCTCCAAAGTATTTCAATAAATTTAAAAATGTAAAACGAAAAATCATAATTAAAATTATCGATCAATATAAAATATCTCAAGAACCATGAACGATAGAAACCTATTTTCTAGTATTGACCGAACCAAATTTTTGTTCTTCCAATAAAACTAACAATAAATAGAAAGCACCCACAAAAATAATTCACGTAGCTGAATTCAAATTTGTCGAAATAAGACTAATTTGTTGTTTCTAATATCATTATGCATGAAGAATAGGGCGTGTGTCATTTTTCTATCTCCAATTGAAATATAATCCGACTTCATTTATCAACATTAATCCTTTTTGCAGCAATAATTTTGGCTATATTTTACCAACAAAAATACAATGATACCGTAGACAAATATTCGATGTCGAAAATAAACAAATTATAGATTCAAAAACCCATCATTTGACAACAAAAATTCAGAGAAAAGTATCCACTTCTCCCTTGCTTGCACAGTAGAGAACAATAGTTAAAACATTACATGAGCAACTTGCACAGTAGTGCTCTCTCCCACAACTTCATCGAGGAGCAGCTCCAATCCAGCAGTAACTAAGGGCGAGGTTTGATCAGATCCTGGAGTTTCGACTGCCCAATCATCAAACCAGAATACAAATACAAAATGAGAAACACGAGAAACTTGGACGATTAAGAGGGTAAATTATTTGCCTAAATAAGGATGGGGATAATACCAAATAAAATCTAGCCCATTTACCTTGCAACCTTGTAGGCTTCATATAATCTTCCTGCGCGACAAGGGCAACAAGTTAGCTCTAATCATTTCAAAACAATCCCTTCCTCAGCGGGGAGACCGAGTAATACAATGTCAAGATGAACAAAATTGAATTCTGCGAGGACACGTCATTTACATTTACTAGTGTCACAAAGGACCCCAAGTAAAATAAGCAGTAAGGTCGATTGAATTGATAAGATTAGGTATTCAATAAGCAAAATTGTACCATGTACACTTTACGAATGCAGTATCCGTACAAAATGTCTTCTTGCAGGGCGTAAGCATTCTTTTTGACGATTAACTATATATACTTGTAAAGATTTTTAGTGATGAAAATAAAAAGGTAAAAAGAATTGTTTTGCAGAACATTTCCACATACAGTGCTCTTCATGTCACCTCCTGGCATCAAGGGGCCTTCAAAATTTCTCTTCATCGACCCATTAAATTGAATGCAGTCTGTATCCACGTGGCATCATGTTAACTAAACTCCGGAAAAGGATTTTACAAAAACTTTCACAGGCGAAAAAGTTCGGAGAACGCTGAATAAGTACGAACTGGCTTCCTTCTAGAATCAGCTAGTCGTGGACCATCACAAACACTCCAAATAATTACTTGACGCCAGATGGAAAACCTTGTCTTGAAGCAAAGCCAGCCTGTTGCATCCTGTAAGACCTCCCATTACCAGCATGTCTACTATCCGACGGTGGTGGTCCAAGAATCCCAGACGAGTTTGGGTCAGGTACTCTTGTGCCATTACTTGAAGGTCTTTGATGTGGATACTGAACAAGAGAGGCATCGACTTCAGCTCCTGCTCCGGCTCGTTTCCTTCGTTTCCAAGCTTCAAATTTATCCACGTCAATATCCCTGTGCATAAATGCAGCTGTTTGATGCCCAGGAGCAGAACTATTGATGTTGGAAGGTCCCACACCTGTTGCCACCTGTTGCTCCTGTTTAAGTTTGGAATAAATTTGTTGAAGTCTCCCACCAGATAAATTTGAAAAGGTTGATACATAATTCCATAATCGTGTAGTCATCCCTGTGAAACAATTACTTCATTAAACACTTTTGCCTTGAAAGCCAGTATACGAACACAATAAAAGCTAACAGACTTGTGATCTTTATACTCTCTTCCATGCATGGAGTACAGCCATCCAGAGAGAGAAGATAGGGGGAGGGGGGAGATAAGGTAAGAAAGAAAAGGCAACACAAATGAAAATACATACTTTCTTGCCTATATGGTCCGTGCTCATATTCTGAAACAATTTGGTCAATCCTTCGACCAAGAAGCTGCAAATAGTTACGAATTTTGGAGAGCACCTGAAAGAGCCAATTTAAGAGCAATAATTCAAGAATATATTAAGAAAAATGATGCAATAGAGGTGACAGCAGAGCTGATGATTAAGCAAACCTTCTCCTTTGGCAGATCTGCGCTGGTAGACTGCAGTTTTTGAAGGCGTTTCAACGTCTTTTCCTCATCTAACATGACATCTTGGCACCACTCCATCCATTTCACTTCCTTGAATTGCTCATAGACTTCTTCATTATCAGACATTTCACCTTCCTCTTTAACCAATGGTTCCACCTTCTGGGATCTTGGGGCTCTCGATTTATTTATTTGTCCATTTAGATTTGGAGAACCAGGTTTCCGATGTTTGCCCTTTCCGCTCGATAATGGGACATTTAGACGATTTTCCTTCTGTTTCTTTGCATTCTTACGGCCAACTTTAACATTAGAACTCTTCCCACCAACAGCAACAACTTCCTGAGAACAAAGTATAAAGGCCGTGAATTACATTGTGGCCGACATAACTCAAGTTCTCAAAAATAATTACAGGCAAAAACAAGCAATATAACAAACTACCTTAAAAGTAAATTAGGTGAAAATATGCACAACATTCTGGATAAACCTCAACAAGTACCACACTAAATCAACAAAAAATAAGGCATAGCACAGCAGTGGACAACAGATTTCAAAATAGAACTTCACGAATTAGGCACAATGAATTAACCTAAACAAGCAAGTGTAAGCGTTCGAGAATGCTGGTTTTTAAAGCCATTGAACATACAATGGAATGGCATGGCCAAATCCAAAATCGATAAATAATGACTACAGTATATTAACTAACTAAGAGTATGTTTGGTTAGGATTAAAATCAAATTAAAATTGAAAATATGGCCGTTATTGGGTCTCACTCGTCTAATAAAAGTCAACAATAACGGTTAATTTTTCAATTTTAATCCAATTTTAATCTCTACCGAACACGCCCTAAATGGCATGAAAGAGACTCATACTTGATTATCCCATAAATTAAGAACAAAGCAGCACATAAGCTGCATGAAAAAACCACAAGCACATACATTATCACAAAAAGCTCCCTGTTGTGATAAACTCTCAATTCAACTAAAAGAACAGTTCAACTCGTAGAACGCAAGAATAAAAGGTTCATGTATCATATTGCAGGGATGGGACGTATAAACCTATTAAGAATGAGTTGAACCTACCATTTCCAGAAGTTGGTAAGCTCTTTCTTTCAGCTGGGGAGCTCGAGGTAAGAAAGTTTCGTGATGTTGAAGTTCTACTGGAGCAATTTTCTTAGTAAGACCAAGTGTTTCGTCTAGCCTTATCTTTTCCCAATTGCCAAATCCATGATGGTGAATTCCAAGCAGCAGCCTTGCATCGTCCTCTAGCGATACCAATAGAAAAAGTTAATGCAACCACCCCTACTTTGATAAAGCACACTAAATTTCCCCAACCACCAGGAAAAAAAAGCATAAATAAATAGAAGCAACAGCGAGAAAACACCGCGAACAGACATCAAAAACAACAAGTTCACTTACTCTGATTCCAGCCACAACCTTTAGACCATGTGGCAGGTTTAAGATAAGCAAGTGCTCTGAATTGAGAAATGGGATCTTCATAGCGGCTAATGCGCTTGGCTAGGAGTTGCAGTTCTTCAACGCGGCTCAAGACTTCATCAGCCTTTATAGGAACACCAAAGAAATCCAGAAGAGGCCCCTAAACAAAATAACCAATTTCAGCTTTCCATAGTTCAGTAGCTTCTAAACCTATAAGCTATGATACAAATGACACAGACAACCTTTGGGTCCAGAATCTCTCCTTTAGCACTTTCTCTGCAACCATCAATCAAGGCATCATAAAGCTCAATTTGTGCTTCAGTTGGAGATGCTTCAACTATTCCTCCAACTTCTGCTGCTATTAAGTGGATTTTGCTATCAATCCCAAACTTCTTAACCTAATTTGAAGGTGACCAGTAAGGTCAAGGTTCAATTATATATATTTCAAAAGGCTATTGAGCTAACTTGATGGAGGATATAATTTATGCCTAATGGACAATAAATCTTACAGAGCAAAGAGTTTATGCAAGCACGCAAACAAAAAAATTACACACAAAAAGGGTAATTCCCAAAGAGTGAAATTCATTAAAAGTAATTAGTGGTATTTGATTTCGATTAATGAGCAAATGCTTCCAGCTTTAGCGCATAAAGAATCATACAGTAGTAATCAATAGAACATACATTTCAAACCACTATTCACAGGATGAACAAATATGAAGGCAAAGATATTGCATTAGAGAGCAAAACTGTATTTTATTCGTACAGGATCTATTACTTAGCTGAAAATTTATTGCAGGTCCAGTAGCAACCAAATTTGAGATCCAAACAAACTAGTCCCTTGTTATGTTTCATTTCATGTTAAAAGTTGTCCAGAAAATTCATTTCATCTGGCATCTATATTCCCCCTACATTCATCTTTTAGACACCCTGACTTTTATCAGCTCAATACTCGGAACCATAAACCATAGTAGGTCTCATCCAATCCACTCTAACATTATACATTGCATCCTCTTAAATTTGTTAATAATAAAACCTACATACTTGAAACAACCTCTTTTATGAACAACATGATCTATCTATAGCAACTCCATTATTATCCTTGTCACCAATACTACTAACAAATGAGCACACTGCTCATGTACTCAATCTTAGCTGTACAAAGCCTAAAACCTTTAGATTTCTAACTACTCCAAAATTCTAACGTTTGTCTAACTGCTAACATCAATCTATTTAATAGAAATCCATTTTCTTCCTTCATCCCATAAGTAAGTAAATGGCTTCTATAGTTGGTGTTCCAAGCATGAAACAAAACTGATTTTCTAGAACCTTTAAATTACACCTTAATTTATCTTCATTCGTCATCTACCAGTAATTTCACAGTAAGCGTCATGAGTTTAATGATTCTATAATTGTTTTGAACATATCCTTTATTCTTATAATAGGCAATCAAAACACTTATCCTCCATTCACATGGCATCTTTTTACTCTTTTTTTTTTATATAGGTGGCATCTTTTTACTCTCTAAGATATTAAACAATTCTATCAACCATACAAGACCCATGAGCACACCTAAACAAAAATTTGGTTAGGTTCAGAAAGAAATGATTGATCAAAGATTAGTCCCTGATTTTAGTGGATAAATAAATCAACACAGCACAATCAAATGATGTTCTAATTCCTTGGAACTTGTCAAGTACATAAATAGTATGGAATGTTTGCCTTTAGAAGCTAAAGTTACTAGTCACTTTGTCCACATCGGGACTCAAATCCTACAGGAAGTACAAGAAAATGGGCAGCAATAAGAGTTTCATTTTGGTCAACACAAAATGATGGGGATAGGAATGGATAATTCAAATTACAAGTGACATTTTTTCCTTTACTCCGTTGCGATAATAATGTATTCTTTTTTTAGCTATTCAGGATCTTATTCATTGTTAGAATCTTTTATCTTAAAATAAGATTTTCTCTACTGGGACAAAACCTGAAAGTAATATAATAAACATTCTTATTAGAAAATTGACCCGAAAAAACCTGAAAGTAATATAATAAACATTAATATTAGAAAATTGACCCGAAATATTACGTACACGTACAGCAAGATAGTGATCCAAAATTATTTTAAACCCCAAAGGTAGTCGGTCAACACATACTAAAACTAAACATGACCAATAAGTTATGCTTAGACAAATCAATTCTTACGTAACTTCACATTTACATATATTGAGCCCAGAAGTTTAGATATAAGCATATTCGGACAAGCCTAAGAAAAAGGTAAGTTGCTTTTAAGTAACTTTTTGAGCACAAGCATGTTGGATAACTTAACTTTTTTCTTACTTTTAAGGTAAAAAAAAAATGTTCCTTTGAAAGTAATCAAATTATTCTTTTATTTAGAGCCTGTTTGGTACAGATTTTCATTTTCTACAGTAAATCAATTCTCATTTTCAACCACACATTCTTCAATAAAATAATACTTTCAATCACATCAATACTTTTTTCTTCTTTTTCAACCACACATTTCCCATCATATCACTATTCAAAATCAATTCTTCCCTCAAAAACATCACATCAATACTTTTTTCTTTTTTTTCAACCACACATTTCCCATCATATCACTATTCAAAAATCAATTCTTCCCCCAAAAATCCCTACCAAACACACTCTTAATATGATGGTTGAGAGATCAGGCCTTGCACATGTCAAAGATGTGAGAAGAGCTTGTCCACACATGCCCCAAGAATCTACGTGCATTTTCAAGAGACTGTCTATTTATAAAGATTATCTAATGCATAATAGAGAATATCTTTAAATTCATAATGTATAATATACACGCCAACATTGCTCTTTATTTTGACTCTATTTTGCTTATTTCAAGAAACATTTATTTCTACTCATTTTTTATTTTACATAGTTTTTTATGTCAACGGCCAATCAATTCAGATATTACTTGAATAATTTAAGAAGAGTATTGAATTTTGTAGCTTATTAACTACAATCCTTATAAAATAAGAATAGGGAGTGGGGGTTTGGCTATCCAAAATTCCCTCTCTATATTTTAAAAAAGTTAAGCTAGAGAGTCTCTTGAAACTTATTTTTAAACATTGATTCTCTAAAATAGAGAGCATCTTGAATTTAGAGTCTCTTGGAGATTCTTTAAGATTGTTCTTAATCTTTCCGAATTCTTTTTCTAAAAGATAAATTACAAATTTCAGACAGGTTAAACACTCATCAAGACTGTCTATGCTTCCTAGTTATGCTACTCCAATCTTCTATATGCAATAAAGTACTAATGTCAAAAACCTAAACAATGGGAATGAAGATAAGAATAAAAGATATTCTTAGTAGATTAGGAATAGTGATAGTTTAATTTAAGATTATTTCAATTTACTATAGTTTTCTAGTTTGACAAAAATTATAGTTTATTTCCTTAGTTTCTTACTTAAAATAGGTGTTTAAACTCTATATATAGAGTATCTATGCATTGAAATAATTGAACTTGAATACTGAATATATTTTCCCCCTCTAATTTCTGCTTCTCTTCTATTCTTCTTCTTTCTCCTTTCCCATTCTTCTATAACTTTGGTTCTTAGTTCGTCGCATCATACATCACTAACACTCGGACAGGCAGGGGAATGAGACATTTCATCTAAATCAGAAAAGCATCTAATATTGTCTATTTACTCCCTAACAAATTACTAGTATTTAATCCCCATTTTGGATAGCTTATATTACATAGGAGAATGCCTATAGAGCTAAGTTTTTGACAAGTGAATTTCAGTGACACCAGAGTACCTACTGTCCAACAGAAGTGTACAAGTATAAACCCTATGGCTGAAAACAACCAATCACCTCTATAATTATTACGTATCTTGACAAATAATCAGAAGAAAACAACTTAGAAAGAGGAACAAAGAAAGAACGAAGCATGCTGTCCTCACAGTTGTTCGATAATATGCTGACAAATAGGTCGAGTAGGTGAAGGATAACCAAAGGGAAATGAGTAGGAAAAGAATGTGGAAGTGCAATGCAAGTAGATACAAAAATTAAGAATGAGTTATTGCAGGTCTCTCAGTACAGTATAGATCACAAAACTCGTTTCTTTTTGGCAATATTTAGCATGAAACGGCATTTTCTGTACGATAATACCATCACCAAGAGTCAATAAATCATCTGTGCTATGAGCTTAAATAATAGTAAGATTTTAAAACACAAAACACAGCAAAATTGCATAGTTATGGTCAGCAACTTTACCGCACGGAAAAACCTTGTTGCGTCTCTCTTTGGTAAGCTCCCATAGGACCATCCCCTTACTTGAGCAGTAGCACCCTCAGTCACAGGAGGAAAATTTCCTGAATCTGCCTTCCGTCTCTTTGACAATCTTTCCTGATAATCAGCTCCCTTTTTTTTCCTTTTATTGATCTTCTCAGGTGGGTTAACCTCTGCATAACTTTTAATATTTCGAGCAGCTCGGGGAGCTAAAGCTTCCTACAAGATAAAAGAATTCCATGAGAGGACCTTATCACTCTGAAAGGATTACGAGAAACATCTAGCATCCATCCAAGTAAAAATTGAATACCTCAGCTTGGGAGATAGCATCTGGCTTTATCATGCGGCTCCAAAAAGTCCCATCATCTTCAGCACTAGAGAAATTGGCCACCTATTATATCACAATAAAGAATAATACAGTTCATATGGCGTATAGGAACTTAACAGATGCATAATGATCAACTATACAACCAACTTTTTTCATAAATGAAGAAAAGAAAGACGAGGTATAAAGGATAATGAGGGGCCTCTCACCCTTACTTCAGTAGCAAAAAAATTCTAGATGCCAAAAACTAGAAAAATAAATTTCTAATCTACCATCAGAGAGCTGAGCTATCATATGCTTGCCTTAAACGCACTCAACAACTCATGTCCTTCCTCGCAATCGGTAGCTGTCTCTTCAACCTTTTCCGCTCTTTCAAGGATTTCATCAATGTCCATACTGAGAAGCCTTTTCTTGCTTTCCTCATCATTTTTGTCTTCCTTGAATAGTTCCTCTGCCCCAAACCTCAGGATTGCTGAAAGCTCGTTCTACAAACACAAAAATCAAGAAACAGGATAACGAGATCCACAAATCTAAAATATGTGCTACAGAGAACTTTATATAAAGATGTAGCACGTAAGAAGGAAAATATAAAGTCAATAACAGTGGTAAATAATAGACTCAGAAGAGTGTTTATTGCATATACTTACCTTGTCAAATGAACTTCCTTTCTTCGTTTCCTTTTTCTCCAGCCTGCCCTCAGCATTTAGTTTCTGAATAACCAAATGGTCCAAAACCTAAAGAAAACACATCATGTCAAGAACCCAGACAATCAAATTTTAACTATTCTTTGCATAAAGGCCGTGCCAAAAATCCCAATAAAATATTAATACACACAACTACTTCAGAATTAATCCATATGTTACTTTCACAGGGAAGTAAAAAAAGATAGGCAGCACAAGGATAAAGACAAAATTTTGATGATAGGCCTACACATGAATAATGTATTTAGAAACAGGGACATGCAAAAGCTCTCAGAATAGCAATACCATTTTTTTCTTAGCCCGCTCTAAGATATCTTCCTCAACACTCTTGCTAGTAACAAACCGATAGATATTAACTACTTCTTGCTGCCCAATTCTATGGGCTCGACTCATTGCCTGATCCAACAAAACAAACTCAAGTAATGCAAAATCAAGAGGCTAAGCAAAAAAAGTGTGACAAAAATCATCCATCGTAAACCTGTAAATCATTTTGTGGATTCCAATCAGAATCAAATATGATAACTGTGTCTGCAGTTGCGAGATTGATACCCAAGCCACCAGCACGAGTAGAAAGAAGAAAACAGAAATCCTCACTACCAGGAGCATTGAAATGTTCCATGGCCTGATGCCGCAGCTCAGCCTTAGTACTACCATCGAGTCTCTGAAATTGGAATCCTTTAAGGGACAAATACTCTGCCAGTATATCCAACATCCTTACCATCTGCAAGGGACGATGAGTCAATTTATTGCGCTTACAAACTGAAGCCACTGAAACATGATTTCAAGCCATAGTCAATTAGTACAAATGGTTTCCCGGTCTAAAGGTGATTGGTAGGGAAGGTCAAGTAAAAAAGCAAAGCAAAGCTGTGCCACCAGCAATCCTCGAATTTAAAATGACAACTGTGTTCTTAGTGAAATATCCATGCAAAAGAAATGAACCTCAACCAAGAAATTTATAATGACGACAATGGTGGTGCACACCCTCATGTAAGTGTGTCTATGGGCTTGGGTTCCCGTCCAGCCTGCTCATCCCATCCACATCAAGATAGTTTTTAAAGTAATTTTTAGGCCCTACGAAGAGCCCAAAAGAGAGAGAGAGAGAGAGAGAACAAGGCTTGCTTGCCGCAGTTTAAACATAGGTTCTTGCATAGGCATACCTACTATTCATTTTTAAAATTCCTAACCTATTTGGAAGTGATACAAGATAAATATGGAAGAAATGCAGTCTAAATTAATTGTTCCAGACTTCCAGTATTCTTCTAACAATTAAACCATAGCAATTCAAACAAACAAGGAGAGGCTAGGCATGATACTCGTCACATACTGGTTGCATAATAAAAATGTAACGAACCTGAGAAAATATTAATACACGGTGATTTGATTGATGCAATCTGTCCATTAGTTTATCTAGTATGACCAACTTTCCACTGCTCAGAATTATGCGCTCCAGTTTAGTGCTTCCCAGGAAGTTTGTATCCCCACCATAACCATGGTCGGCACTTTCAAACAAAAATGGATGATTGCAGCATTTCTTCAACTCCACCACAATATTCAAAAGTGAAACCTGCATAATGTTTTGGAATAGACAGAGGTTCATAAGTTCTACTATTCTTCCTGAAAACCCACTGAAGCTAGGCTGTATTGGTGTTTTGCTTAAATAAAATAAATAAATAAATAAAATGTTCTACTATTCTTATGTACGAATAACCATCCAAAAATTAAGAAACAATTGCCGATATATAAACGGTTCAGTGATAAATCCACTGCAATCAACGATATTATAACATCCACTGAGAAGTACTTAATTTTTTTTAACCCACATCATAATATATAGTTAAGACAAATCCAGAGGATTTTGGTGGGGAGACGAGATCAGAGATAAGAACCAAACAGAATTTCAAAAGCAGAATAACGAAGAGCAACAAATAGTAATGTCACCATTCAGCTCCACCAAAGTGCCAGAAGTGATCAATCTCATTCTAAAAGATTTCAAACCAATCAAGACTAACCTGATTCCCTCGAACTCCTTTGTTTAAATCATGGAAGTTGCGTTCCAAAATCCACTTATAATACCTGTTCAGAATTTTTGGGGAAATATTTATATTTGAAATTTATTAGTAAATATTGACAAAAAATTAATTGTTTTAGTTCAAGAAGCTTTTTACTGTTTCTGCAGTGGTGACATCTCAACCCTAAGGATGCGTTCAATCTTTGGAGGCAGGGACTTCTCCACGTCTTTTATGACTCTTCGGAGAATGTGAGGTCTTAATTCCATGTGCAGATTGGCAAGCTACAAAGAAATAGAACATAAATTTCATGCCAAAGTGTAACAAACCAATTAACACAAAAATTTATATTCAGAAAATGGGATGAAGTGGAGATTGAACAGAAGGGACTAGTACCTCAATCTCATTAAATGAACTAAGATTCTTGTACTTATGCACAAAGTCATCCTTGCTCCTAAACTTGTCAGGATCAAGAAAGTGAAGCAGAGCCCTACCATCCATAAAAAAATATACATAAACCGCCAGCCACATGTGCACTGAGATATATATGCAAGAAATGTAGAACTAACAACCACAACAGATCACTATCTGTAATAACCACGCAGAACCAACAAATTACAGGCAAATAAAAGCGAAAGAACGTTTCAGTTGTTCCAAATAATCCCTCAAAAGAGAATATAAGAAACCCCACAAATATTCCTTCTCCAAGCCCTAAAAGAACCCAAAAGGAATGGAGCTTCTAATAAATCTTCAAGTTGGACTCTACTGATCATTCTCTTAATTCAGAACAGAGAACCACTTTTACTAAAAGTTTAAAGTTAATTCAAGAGGACACCAGTAGGCTGTCTAGATAAGGAGGCAATTGATTCTAGAAGATGAAGTGATGAACAAATTGGCCAAACAGCATTGGTTCTTAGGATGAAAATAATTATTACCATAGCTCTTCAACACTGTTTTGCAGGGGAGTACCAGTAATAAGCAACTTGTTCTTTGTGCTGAATTCCTGTGGAAAAACATGTAATCCCCACTAAGTACCTACCTCGGAAGTATAATATATGAGCCAAGCATACACTCAGTCAAATTTCATCATACCAACAATGCTGTGTACAAAGAGGCCTCGCTGTTCTTCAACCTGTGTGCTTCATCGACCATAAGATAGTTCCACTTAATTTTGGAGAGTACTACCTTATCTTTCAATAATACCTCATACGTAGTCAAAAGGGTATCAAACTTTATACTCCTGCCCATATTCTTATCATTGTAAAATTCGTACTGCTGGCAGACCTGCAATCAGTTATGTTATTCGAAAATGAAATAAAGAGGAAGAGACATTGAAGATTAAACGCAAATAACAAAACACTGGAGAAGCGTCCAAAGAGTTCACAAAGCGATCACCGGAGCTAAGTTGCACTTCTCGCAGATTAAGAAATGGAGGACAAAAATCAATAATACAAGCCTAGATCTCATTCTCTTAAGAAAAACCCTTCAAGCACAAAAAACAATGTCAATGTATGCATCAAATTCCATCCACCATCACAGTTGTGATGCTGTAGTTTTCAGATTCAACCAATCTCCATACAAATCAGCATCAGATACAGCCAAAAACTATCGTTTTAATGCACTCTAGTGGACCATCCACAGAATTGTTGGTCTAGAACTGACACGTACTTTACCCGATCGTTTAAGGGTTATGTAATGACAGCACCATTAATGTGATAACAGTTGACAGGAAAGAAAGTTCCAGCAGCACATAGAAAATATAGAACAGTATCCCATAATTGATTGGATAATATGGGTTTGTCATAAAACTTAAAAGGCCGGACTACCAGTTAGAGACGTGATGACTGCAACAGTTTGACAAATTCAACCAAAAAAGCCTAAAAGATTGTATAATAAACTTCATAATAAGATCAAAAAGCACACCGATTGCTCCATAAGATCATTTGCAAGTAACATAAGCAAGGAAGAAATCAAATAACGTAAATATAAAACCTCCAAAAAAAAAGGAGTATTTACATATAAACCACAAATTCAAAAAGACGGTTCTGGACAGTCTAACTTAATAGTACATTAATGCCAGTTTGAGGCAAGCGTGGACTCAGCAATAGGGGCTTTCTCAGTAGAAGTAGCTTCCTTGTATCACTCCTTTACTTACCAAGCCTTGTCACAATACATGTCTTGTGACCACAAACAAAGAAAAGAATTTTTGTTGCAAATATAAGTCGAAGGAGTCGTGAGGAAGCATTCAATGTTTTCCGAGTGATTGCACTTGCAAAGAAAGGAATACTTTGCTTGAGATTCATTTAAATGTGCAGAAGGCATAGAGATGTCAAGAGAAAATAAAATGTGAAACAGATCTCAAGGCATCAGCAGCCAAGAACTATACAGCACAATCTTTTATTCTAACAAAAGGTAACAATTAAAAACAAAGAACAGAACCAACCCCATGAAAACCAACAAAAAAAAAAAACTACTTGCATGAAAATCCAACGCAAGTCAAATATCACAGAACACGGGATTTTACATACCTCGCGACTCGCACGGGTGCCAACATATATAATAACATTCATGGTAGGCATCCACTTTTTGAATTCTTTTGCCCAGTTTGACAAAGTAGACAATGGAACAACAACAAGAAAGGGACCTTGAATTTGCTGAGCATTCTGTGGAAAAAAAATATGAATTATTACCAAAGCATTAAAAAAAGTCATAGCAGACAGCTAAAGAAGAAGAAATACCTGTAGAAAACCAAGCATTGAAACTGACTGAACAGTTTTTCCAAGACCCATTTCATCAGCTAATATTACATTTGTATCATTTCTCCAACTGTGCTGCAAAAGAGACACCGATCAGAACAACTTCGCATGTGAAAACAACTTCAGTAAACCAAGAAAACTAATTTCAATACACCAACTTGAACCAAAGTACCAATTTCGCACCTGTTAACTAGAAAATTCAAACCTTCAAGCTGATAATCCCGAAGATTCCCACCTTTCAACCACTCAGGCTGCTCATCAAGCTTCCTCAAACTTCCTAATAAAGTAAAAGAACTTATATTACATTACATTGAAAAAGAGGGTAGGTTCTTAAATCTCAAATTTATAATGCAATTGCGAAGGAAAAAAAATGATTTCAAAGATTTTTTTTCACTCATCCACCAACCTATCAATTATGTTAAGAGGAGCTCTACAGCATTAAAAGCACTGAAATGCCTGTTAGTGAATGGAAATTGATTAAGTAGCTTTCCCTTGCTGGAGAGAGAGAGATCAGCACCACTGCATTCTTATTCTAACAAATGGTCATGTGAGGAGCATTAATATCCTAATTTTGAAAGTTCTATAACAAAGCTCACTTCCTCAACACTTTTTACTTAATCTCCCAAAACTAACCTTCAAACCAATGACCCATCATTAACTCAAAATCTTCTCTCTTCCCAGATTGTCCCCAGTCAACCTGCATTGACAACACAACTTCCAACTCCACCAGCAACCAGCCACCCCCTGCCAACCTACCACCAGCAAACATCATGCTCAAACACCCACAATCCCCAAGCCAATAGCCACCTCACTAACAAACCCTTATTTTCTTCACCACCACCATCTCACCAAACTAAAAATGTTATGGTGATGCCAAAGCAATGCCTAAGCACGCAAGGAAGTCCTTTCTATGTTATTTCATATTTACTATTATGAGTAAATTATCTCTGGAAAACAGAACTCGTCTTGCAATAAATGTGGATACTTGTTATTAATATTTAGCAGTCAGGAGAGTTATAATGGGGTCTATCCTTGCAAACTTCTGTACTCAGATCCACAATTCGAACCACAAAATTTAAATCAATTTCCACAGGATCAGCAAAATATCAAAAAAGAACAAAACAAAACAAAAAATAAAAATAAAAATAAAACAAAAACAAAACTAAGCAAAAAAAGGGTACACTTCATCAATGTGTCAAATGTAAAAGCATGGTTCTGATTCAACTGAGAGCTTCATAACAGAAACTGATATCTTTCATGGTACTAAATTAAGCCCCTGTTTGTTGGAATTAAAATCAGATTTTTAGTAGATTTTGATAAAAATTGATGAAATGTGTGGTTGAAAAGTTGTGGTTGTAGGTCTCATAAAATGTGTGATTAAAATTAGTTGTTGACTTTGACTTATATTAAAATGTGAATTATAATTTCTACCAAACATTGGCTAAGAGAATTTACATAGCATCATATTTTCTTGCATAAAAATCCATTATTTCCTTGTACACATACCCATCCCACTCAGAGAAAACATAACCCAAAAGAGAAATCAATGTTAATTTTCTAAAATTAACACATTGACTCCAAAAAAATGACACGTAAATAGACAAACGATTGGAGTTACTAACCTTTGCTTTTTTTGCGCTGGAAATCCACCGTTTTCCCTTGCACCATCATTGCAGCCTCTCGAGCCTGATTACATATGAGTGCTTAGAAATATATCCTCGTTTGATAAACCAAATTCCACCTCAGAACATCTAATGTAAAGCATTGTACTATAAATTCAAGCAGCTCAGGTTAAATGCCTGGAGAAGATCAACTTATGTAAATTGGATTCAAACATTTCTTTAGCAGTATACCTCTTAGTAATTAAAGCCATGATATTATAATCCTCTGGCAAAAAATTAAAACTAGAAGAAAGTCCTCTTGCGTTGCGTTCTGTCACCCACTCTCCATCTGGATTTTATCGGCCAAATTGTAGGCAGTCGGCAACATGCCACCACCAATCATCTAACAGTCCTAACCTCAGTCACCATCTTCATCCACCACCAGTTTCCAGAAGGCCATCAAAAATCCCCTAGTATTACATCTTCTGAACTTATTTTATGATCCTTTCTTATTCTGTTTTTCACTAGGTTTCCTGAGGTGGTTTACATCAGATCTAGAAGTTCCTAGCAAAAAATGGAGCATTAAATTATTGACTTTGGCTATGATTTCTGCTAGATCCACTTAAGAGTTCATGGTGATGGCAGTTTAGATGGTAGCATAGTCAGCAGTAATGCTGATTTTCGTGGAGTTTTTCCTACATCAAATTAAATTCACCTACAGCCTATAACGCATAAAGAACCGCCCTTTTCTAGATGCTCAGTAGTGATCTTAACCGGTTGATTTGTGTGAAGACCCAAAAATGCAGCTAGTAATCACCCCTTCTCTTGAAAAGAGCTTCAAATCTGCTGTAACAAGCTTCTGCACTGCTGACAATCTAGTTCAATAGGATGGTATATCTAGCAATATAACTGATTCCAAATAGCACATGCCTTTTCCTAAACATGAATGCTTCTTTTAAATTGCAATTAAATAGGAGCTATCTAAATTTCACAGAAACTGATAATGTACACAGCTGAATATCCAAATTGAAAGAACATGTGTGCAATTAAACTGACTTAGCCCCCGTTTGGCCCCCAAACTCATTTTCAACAACATATTTCATGGGACTCGTAGCTTTATACACCTTTAACCATACATGTCACAACTTTTATCAAAATCTACTGAAAATCTGATTTTTAGCAAAACCAAACAGAGGCTTAGTAATAAGCTGAAGCACATAAACCCCTCCTATAGTGGCGAGTCGGTGGCCCACAGTATAGACACTTACACATTAAGTAACACCACATGACATGTCTTATTTTCTAATACCACATATAATTTTCGACACGTGAAGGACACTTCCCCAGCACACCCTAGATTTTGTGTCGTCTAATTTCTTATACATAAGGCACGTGTCTTCAACATGTCAAGGACGTGACAAGCCCAATTTTGTAAATTTAGGAGAATAAAATTAGAAAGATTTTTAATTATATCAAACTATTTGTATAAAAGAATCAACGCAGTGTAATTTTTTTTAAGAACTTTATGTTTGATCCATTACCCAAAAGAAAATCTTTGGTGCAGAAGCAGAATTGAGATTCTTGAAATAAGAATAAAGTTGAACAAACACGAAAATTTGTAGAAATAGTTTTATTGCAATGAAGTGGTCAATTAAAAAGTGTACAAAACAAATATAAGCAAAATAATTTTGTAGCTTCCAATATAAGAAAACTAAACTAAAATCCTAAAAATGAAATAAACTAAAATCTTAAAAAGGAAACAAAATCATAATTTGAACAATAAATAAAATCCTATTACAACAAGAAATAATTTCTTGTCCTATTTTTTATACAATTGTCCAACATCAATCTTCGTGACAGATCTCCATTGTGGAACTTCTATATCTACCATAAGCAATTTTTTATATTGAATAATTTCGTTTTGTTTCACATACTAAGTACAGCAAATAGTCACTCAAATTCAAAAGATTTTACCTCCAAAATTCAAAATCAAACCTAAAAAGAGAATTTATGTTATTCGAAAACAAAATTATTAAATTTATAAATGTATAGCTTTAATTGATGTGTCTCCATGTCTGTGTCCTGCCTCCCTACAGAATTGTGTCTTGTGTCAGTGTTTTGTCATGTCTTGTTGAAATTTATAATAACTAGATAGTCATGTTGAAACTGACAAATTCTACATTTTCAGAAACAAATAGCAATTGGAGGTCACGGAACTTTCTCACTTCCAAATATTGGTCCTTGCTAAATAAAATCATCTTCTTAAAAGTATGTATACATGCCAACATTTCAAAAACATTGCAAGAAGATCATCAAGATGGTGCAATAAAACCTCGAAAGTACACATTATATTATATGGAATGATACCTTGTACTCATCGATAGCATCTTGGGCAAACACAATATCAGTGTCCTTCTCCCTACAATAAGATGAGCAAAATTAACTTTCAAGCTCTTACTAGAAAAAAGATAAATTATACAGCTGAACACCAACGGTTGCAAACAAATAAAGTAGCAATAATAGACGGGGCACCAGAGAAAAGTAACAAAACTCGTTTAGACAGCCACCACTGAAACAAAATACAGAATTTAAGAAACTGGGTAGGCCACCTCACAAGCTCAAGTACAAAATTATATGGCAACAAACAAAGCATATCTTCATTACCAAGTAGCTTCAGCATAAGATAGTCCTTGCCACTTGACTAAATATTCTGGCACTACATTACCCAAACCATCATTAGTGAGTCTGTCCGAAATTATTCTCTCCACCTGAGTATGCATTTACCAAGCTTATTACAGAAGGCATTATAGTAGCAAAACATATATGATTTAGATAGCACATAAGATTACCCAAAAAGGATGACAGTACAGCAGAACCAACCTGACTATTTTGTTTAATAATATCCAGGTCCATTTCCTTGCTGACATCATTAACCTCAATCTACTCCACAAACAAGAAAAATGAAAGAACTATCGTAAGATAATAAATGAACTAACAAAGTAGATCACTCGTGTCCATGTAGACAGGAAATAACCTTTCCTGAATGTGGGAAAAAATAATCTCGAACGAAATTAAAGGAAAATAGGAATAAAATACACACAACAGGTTTTAATTACAACGTCCACATTCTGTTGATTATAGCTCTTCACACATTAATAAAAATCAGACTCACAAAGAAGGGTAGTAATTAAGCACTATTCCTTCTAATTGAAGGGAAGGATCACACGAACCATCTCAATCACATTTTTGTTCGTCCTTTACAAAATAAGCACCCTGTTTCCAATGCAACTCGAAGAGTTGGCATTTAAGTTCACAGTTCAAAGTGCAACCATTCACAATGTTATTGTATAATAATAAACAGATATCACTCATCTATATATTTTGTGGGTGTGAAGAAGCTGCAAGTTTCACAAAATATATCTTCTACTTTTACCAGATCAAAATAGAATATTTCAAGGATTTAGCAAACCAGAAAATGGTTGGCTTTACCTCCTCGAGTGACACAGTCTTCCGATACTTGACATCTTCCATCACTTTTTTGGTGTAATTTAAAACCTTCTTAAACCCACTAAGCTGAAATTTCACAGAAAAATTAGATATTCATAGGTGGAAAGAAGAGAATGGAACTTCTTCAAGCGAAATGAAACTTCAATACATATTAACCCATGATAAGTCAATCCGTCCTTACTGAGCTAACTGATATTTGATTATTGCAACAGCATTCAGAAGCCTTACATTTTGCAACTCAGAAAACGATTTCCATTGACAATGCAAATGCGATTGGCCTTTCCATTTTATCAGAAACTCCACCTCATTCCAATCTGGTTCCGAGTCAAACAAATAGCTTAGCAGTGTGGGCTCCACTGATCTATTATTTCTGAAAGCTTCTTCAGCCATGCCCTTTGGTTGGTGCCACAGTACTTTTTCGATGGCGTCACCATCTTCCTCTTCAACCTCATCCTTCACAAAGTAATAATAAACAGCAAATTAGTTGCAGTGCCTTCAGAAGATATTTAAGTATATTTCAAAAATCAAGAAGAAAAGATCTAAAATAAATTACAGTACACCCGGTCTTTAAAAACATATAAAAAAGACAGAATAAAAAAAGGAACCCAACCAAGTTGAAGCTTCTCCATGCGATTTTACCCCCATGCAGATCCTTTGTACCTTATGTGTGCAGTAACAAGTGAAAATTAAAGTTTTGAACAAAAAAATTTAAATTCATTAAGCCCATAGACCTCAAGAATTTAAAAGGGGCACTAATTAAGAATGCCCAAGATCCAAAAGATATTGAGATAAAGGACAAGGCCAGTAAATATTTAGTTTAATAATTGAATTCAATAAGTGAAAAGGTTAATCTTAAAGTATCCACAAATTATGCAAAACAAATGAAATTTTTAAGCCACAAGAGTAATGTTCAGAATAATCAAAAGTAAAAGCAAAATGCAGGAGCACACCTTTTGGTTCTTCTTTTTCTTGCCTTCATCAAGATCTTCACTTTCATCGCTCTCAACATATGATACTTTCCGAACTGACCGACCTGAAGTTCTAAGTTCATTGTTCCTATTAGAAACAGATTGATTCCCATTCTTTCGGCGAACTGGTGCCCCTCGCCTTCTCATATTCCTAAAATCTTCATCGCTATCATTTTCTGACTCCTCGGCAGAGGATTCTTCTTCTTCATCTTCAAAAGAGGTTCTAACTCTCCTTCGCCTAGTGGTTGGAGCAACTGATTTAAATTCTCGAGTAGACTTCAAATTATTTGCACCCTTACCTCGTTGCTTGGCTCTATTTTTCTTGCCGAATGAATCATCTTCATCTGTGATATTCAGATCATCATCATCATCATCAGAATCTTCACCATCCCAGTCTTCGTCTTTATCCTGCAGATGGGCAGAAAACAAGACCACTTCAATTCAAATTGTACATAATGGAAATCAAATAAGAGATCCCTTCCAGACGGAGCATGAAAATCTTCATAAATGGAATCACACATTCTCTCAACAGGACATTACTTGGAGCGGCCATAACTTCTAACTAAGACAAGGTGTCACTTGAGAAAGGTCTGTTTGTCTATGCATGCACGAGCACACCCATACATGCAGGTTGAGAGAGAGAGAGGGAGCAGCAGCAGCATTAAAAACGGAGGGTGTTAAATGGACATACATTTAAGTAATAAATTCCTATAAGCATATTAGATGAAACCTTGAGCATAACACACTTATTCATCGTATCATCAATTCATATCTCACTTTCCAGAAAAAGCTATGAAATCAAATGATATTATCTTAAAATGTTTAGATAATCATAGTCCAGAAAAAGAATTTATTGGTAAGGGTTAATTAGTGCAAACCAAATTTATCGTCACCATAGAAGGTGGTATCCTAAAACAAATGATGACCAAGAGAAAGTATCATCGACTAGAAACATATTAAAAGAGAAGATATGTCCGCTCAATACTCCAGCATTTGAATGAGATTTTTATCAAGAGGATTAGAACATACCAATCATAGATATATAACCGCAAAAAAATTCAAAAAGGCAATAATCTAGGACATGTTCTGAAGCTAAATGGACAAGCAATATGTTCACAATGCACAAGAATCATTGTTTAAAAAAGCTACTAGAATCCCACCTCACGCGAGGCTTTCATGAATCACCTAAAAGCTTACACCTTGAGGTGCACTTGGCGTAGGGGACTAAAATATTAGCACATTCATCTTGCATTTTCTAGACATTTTGCTATTGCGCTTAGCTTTTTGGGGTATTTCTTTATAATCTAGAATGTTTTATGAGTTCTATTATTTTCTTTTTACTGTCTTTGCACAGAAGGTAAGGGGAAAGAGAATGAACGATAGCTAGTAAATGTTTGATGATAAAGAATGAAAAAGCTAATGGTGAGGAGGATGTTAATGGTTCCCTTAAAAATCCTATTACAATTTTTTTTTCATGACAACTAACTTCAAAACTTATTAGTTGATATTTTATTAATCTATTTTATATTTGTTTGCAAGTTAGACTTCTAACTTTTTTGTTTTATTATATATTTTTCAATATGGTTTATGATTTATTATGAGCGTATTTTTGTATTTTTACATCATTTAATTTATTGGTTTGTCCTGAGGTGTATGCCCCAAATTGCCTCAAAGCTTAGCTTACGCCTTTGTACCATATTAAGCCTTTTTTTTAAAATACAGCTAGAATCAAACATTGGCCCCTTAGAACCCACTCGAATGTGCCAAACATCCATTGTATTATGACATTATAAGAAAAAGAAAATACAAAGGCACTTTTTAAGTCTCAAAATACTAACAACAGTATGATGTGTGAAGATGAGTGGTATGAAATGAGTGGCAAAGTATTCTTTTATGTCATAGTACACTGTTAATTATAGTTATTATTGTCATCGTCATCATGTTTAAGAAGAAAGAGGAGACCAATGTAGCTTTTGCAAATGACAAACCAGGGAACACTGACATCTAATAACTGCAATGCATATATGGGTAAATTAGACAATAATAAAACAAGACCATGAACATTAGACAACAATGCACATTAATAACCTTGTTTCCCCCGCCTCCACTTGTGGCACCATAATTAGGATCGAAATCGTCATCCTCAGGATCATCTTCTGCATGCACAAAAAATATGTAACAAGTTTGATATTTACCAATATCAACAAACTGAATGGTGTGTCTTCCACAAACTAATGCAAAGGAGCATTTTTTCAGAAAAATAATTGTCGAAGGTAAGGAAACAACTACCGTCGTCGTTGTCTTCTTCTTCATAATCAATGGTGTCATCATCATATTGGTCAGCTTTCAATCCTTTAGACTTCTTATAAACACAGTTTCGAGCAGCAGACCGAGGGGGCGGCTTTGAACTAAATCTGCTTGTCTTGTTTAATGTTCTATGATGATGCAATCGCTCATCATCATCCTGCTCGTAATACTCATCAGACAACATATCATCTGCAAGAACACGCTGACGAACCTTGTCGTCGACTTCTTTCAGCCTAATTTCATCATTTTCAGAATCGATCCTATCCTCCACACCGTTAGAATCCCCCTCCAATTCAGAACCTTTGTACTCTGACCCACTCTTAGATTCCTCCCCAGACTCCAACCCTCCATGGGACTCCATTGGCTGACAATCCTTCCAAAAACTTGAACCCCATTTCCCAACCACATTTGCACTCCTCGTTGAAGGCTGCTGCGTATTTTCTGCCCCGAAATTACTACCGCCGTATTCTCCACTTTTGTTACTCAAAATGGGTTCCAATATTACTTCATTGTCTCTACCTGAGTTTTCGAAGTTCCCATGTGTATGATTATTATTTATACTCAAGTGTGAGTGGTTTTCCTCATTCAATGCACTCTGCTCGACTGTTCCACTTGAGAAATTCCTGAAAAGGGCCATAACCGTATCTTCACATGGAATTCTGGTTTACAGTGCGTCAGAAATGGAAAGTACAGATACTCCCTCCAAAAAAGCTCTGAAAAGAAAATTAAATGCAACAACATTTAGATATCCTGGATAAACCAAAAAAAAAATACCCCATTTTATAATTAAACCACGAAGAATCTAAATAGTTTTGTAAATAAGCAAATACTGAAAATCGGCAGATTTTAACGGCAAAACATATGGATCGGTTACCTGTCACTCAAAAACCATCGAGAAAACAAGACAAAAGAATGGCAGTTTTCTGTGCTGAAGGAAAGTTAAAAAAACCCTAAATCTACAAGCAAAAAACCCTAATTCAACTGAAAGTGGACGAGCGATTCGAACATAGGAGCTCTTAATTCAATTTCATTTCAGAAAACTAACCTCTATATGTCACATAAAAAGGAGGGAATTCTAATATCCGGTTCAAGGTATTTTCGTAAATGAATGAGGTGCGCAGGTTAACAATCGCACGCTCGTCGGAGTCAGGTAATAAGCGCAAGCAGCAAAAGCCGGCAGCGGGAAAGAAAGAATTCAAAAACGATATCGTTTAATCAGCCTATACAAAAACGATACGCTGATTAAATCCCGGAGCAAAAGGGATTGAAATTAAACCAATCGATCAATCGAAGATGTTCACTGGATGTAATTTTACCGGTGTGATGTTCGATTATATGTTCAGAAGATGAAAAAAAATCTAGAGAGAGAAAGGGAGGGAGAGAGAAAGCTGTATGTATATGTATGTATTATCAGAGACGAAATTTGGATTTATGAGGTTATTTTTCCTTGGTGAGACGTGTTTATAGATTTGTAGGTATAAAAGGGGGTGTAATATTGGAACGCATAATGCCAGAGTAATTTTGATTATTCCAGGTAGAGATATAAGTTTTGATCAACGATGTACTGCCCAATTGAAGTGCTAGTTATTTTTGGTACACGTGCCTGATGATGTATACACGTGTGGTGCGTTGCGGTAATTAAGGAAATTTTTAGATGGGGTCCGTATTCTTTAGAAAGACTCATATCGAGTGTCTCTTTAATTTTTTGAAACATCTTAGTCCTCGACATTTCAGATAGAGGTAGATAGGTCTCCACTTGGATGACAATCGCCGGTCTTACCCTAAGTTAGCATGTCTATTCAATTACATCTATTTCTCTTCAAGGAAAAAAAAAACAATCGACAGAGAAACAGAGGAAGAAGATAAAAAAATAGTCAATAATGTTATTTGCAAAATCATGGATGACAACTTTGTTGACAATGGTATGTTGGCAAAAAATCATTGGCTGCAAAAACAAATATTTGTTAAAACTATCTAATAGCGTAATACTGCCCAATTGAAGTGCTAGTTATTTACCATTCTCCCTTCGTACCCTAAATATATGCAAACTCATCTCATCAACGAAATTTAACTTCACAAATCCTAAAATTTTCTTGAGTTTTACTACACGAACATAATGTTTGACATAGTGGATGACACCCAACACACACATGGAGAGGTCAGCATTATTTAATTCAGGTCGAGGGGAGTTCGACAATATTTAATTCAGATCGGGACCCACATGCAATGTGAGAGGTCTGTTAACCTATATGTCAAGCATTATGTTCATTTAGCTTAATTCAATTTTCTTTGAAAAAAGTGAAACATATGCACTCACACACTTGCATCTCTCTCTAAATTCTCTTGCTCAAAATCCTTTAACTAACAAAATACATCAAATGATCATCTTCGATTGATTATTCTCCGTTACTCCAGGTGAATTTACACATTTCCTTGGCCAGTATTAGGAGTAACAAAAAAAAATCTGCCATATCATCAATCAAATCAAAACCACGTCGCAAAATCATTGTTAATAGTGACATTATTTTCGGTGACACGCTTGTGTATGGAAAAATTTCAGTTGAGGTCCCTATTCTTTAGAAATTGAGCAGTTAAATTTCGTGACATGTCCTCAACATTTCACAAACAAGTACAGACATTTTATCTCTATTTTTAGGGGTAATTTACCCCTCTATTTCTCTTCAAATCAAAAGACGAGGGAAAGATAAAAAAAGACAACGGAAAAAGAAAATGATAAAAATAACGTAGGCAGTCGTCCAAAACTAATAGGCATTAAACGTGTGTCACTATAGATTACTTGCACTTTGGTTTATTTTGTAGTACACTGTGCAACAAAATTAGCACATCGTTTTCAATTACTATGTTGGTATGAGTTACTATACCTACGAATAAAAAAAACTTATAAATCAACTTTTTTCTCTCAAACTATTTTTAATAATAATAAAAAGTGTGAAGAGTTCGGTTCTAGCTAAAAATCAACCGGCTCTAGTTCTTAAAATGGAGTATCAAATGGTTCTTGATTCTAGCCATGTAACCGAATTTTAATTTAATTTTTTATCATTTCGATACTAAATCAACTATCATATTAGTTCTTATGAATTTCAAAAATACATAAAAGAAACTGGTAAAGGAATCAACATTTCCAATTCTGCTGATAACTATGTATGTGATCTTCAGTTACAAAAATATATGATGAAGGACCAGTTTTACAACTTCCTTCATGTACACAACTATTTACAGCTTCAGTATAATCCATATTTGTGCTTTCAATCACAATAGAATCAGGACTTTTGAGCAGCTCTAAACAAGTCCTTCCACTTTTGTGTATCGCTTCCCGGACCTTCTCCCTGCATCAGTTCAAATATTGGTTCTGGTATTAGAGCCGGTGCACTTACATAGTTAGTCCTAAACCACTAATCTTTACAAAACTAGGTGCAATAAATTCTAGAGACATAAACACACATATTACGCGATGCTTGCTTAGAAAATAAATGACTTGTATAAGCACAGAGAAAATTAGTAAAGCTACCCTTTGATGAGTTACCTGGACTGAGTTGATTTCGTAAATTTGGCCTTCAGTGAAATCTATGTCCAGTGCCTGTATGCAAGCTTCTGCAACGACAAGCCTACTAACCTCTCCAACGAGTTTATCTCCTGGAAACCATACGAAGATTTTTATAAAAGTTGATGAAAATGTAAATGAAAAGTTGATAAAAGTTGTGAATCCCATAAAATGTATGATTAAACTTGAAGCTTGACCAGTTGAAAAGTTCATAGAAGTTTAGCGAAGTTTTAATAAACAAGTAGTTGGTGTATATTTGGTAAGCGGTGTTATGAGTAGAGAGTATCTTTCTTAATAATGTTCAATACTTTCTAATCTACCTTCGCGTACATGCTCTAATGAAGTGAAAGACGGCCAAATATAAAAGTATCCTCGTCACAAAAATGTTCAACAGGAAAGTGAATATGTATACAATTAAAAAAGAAATGAAGATATTTCTTTTATACAATGAACTCGAAAGGTTTCAACCTCCAAGTAAGATTGCAAGAGGCATGGCATGTTTTCGGATGCAAGCCCCTAATACATCGAGCTCATTTGTTTGGTAGCTTAAGGCAATTAAAACGAGCATGGTTGAATTTTTTTTTCATTTTCTTCAGATGATAATCAAGAGAAGTGCTAAGGTGCAGAATGCAGTTCCTAATCCGATGTGCAGTGAGCATTGATTTTTGAAATTGGCTTATGAAATGTCAGCAGCTTATTTGTCCTCCAGTAGTTCAGTCATGAAAGAAAATGCCAGAGAGTACTGTTGCACCGAGAACAGTGTGTGGATTCAATATAATCTTAGCCTAAACCTTTCAAAAAAATTATGTTCCACGTATAAGTCGCATTCTAATCATACAACAATGTCTGATAAAATTCCTAATGCCAGAATCAGAGTGTGTCATGCTTTAGATATCAACAGACTTAGTTGCTCAAAATATCGCACCTTTCAGTTAAACTAGAGTGTAAAAAGTATAAATTTCTACCTCTGTGTATGAAAATAACTGTAAGTCACAAAGGAAGATGATGCATGAAAGAGCTGCTTCTGTTGACATGATATCTGGAACCAGTAACGAAACCAGTTATGCTCTAATTTGTAACAGGATCATTTTTTTCCTTTATAGTGTGAATTGTCAATCGCGAGGTACCAAACTGACACACAGTACTTAACACTTAGAGTGAACGCTAGAAGTGATCAGAAAAATATGCCAGTAACTTTCCCTTTTTTCAAGTTCAGAATCAATCAAATATATTTTTCATAATTATTTGAAGATTAAGAAAAACAGTCAATGTTGTAATTTTGTCACGTATTAGTTTTTAGACAACTTCTGCTGCCGCTACAGTGAAAGAGTAGCTAAGCATGCCCGCGTACAAGATAAATTTTAAGTTCTTAAAGCCTAAAATAGCTTAAGAACGGCTCTTAGACCATTCCTGTAGTTACCAATAATCATCCACACTATGTTCTAAAGTTCAAATTCACGAGGCATATACAAAGATTAATTTCTAGTACTAATATTTTTCTGTAGTCTCATAAATCTCACGGTTTATACTAAAAGCTACCTGAATTGCTCTATGATCAGAATCTTTCGGCTTGTTCTATTTGAAAAATGAAAAATTATATGAAAGTACAAAAGGTCAGTACCTTGATCTATAACCACTGCACGGCGTTCCCCAGCTGTAGCCTTAAGTAGAGTATTAAGATCATATGACGTGTAGGGTCCATCTGTTAACCTACCCGCTCTAATGCAAGGTAATAAACATGTAAAAATATAAGACAAGGCTCAGACGGTAACAGAATAATTAATTATCAAATATGAAAAAGACAACGGGTTTCTGAACCTGATTATGGTGAATGGAAGACCAGAATCGCGAACAAAATCCTCCCCCATTTTCTTGTATTTTAGAACACCAAAAAGGTTCATGATACTACAGGACAAAAGGAAAAAGAATTGCATATCCTTTGCAAGGAGTTGTGATCAAATCATAATGAAAACAATTCATCCACCTTGTAAACATTACAAAATAGTAGACATACCTCCAGGGAAGTTCATTGAACTTGGTGACACCAACTGATGAAACAAGAACAATTCTTTTCACTGATGGAGGCAATGCCTGAACAAGGTTTCTCACTCCTTCCCAATCTACAAAGGTATAATATTTATTGTTAAAACGTGCCATTGCAATATTATAACTTCATTGTTAAAACACAAATACAATTAGTAGATGCAGCAGTAACACAGAAAGAACTGAAACTGACTCATCCGAATTCCGATTAAACCCATCCTTAAAAAATATAAATTGAGGCTCTTCCTGTTTGGCGTGGTATGTATTAACATGGATATCTCCAACATGTTGTTGAAGTTAAAATGAAAAATAAAATCTATTAATGATGACAGAGTTTCGAAAACTAGTGAACTATCTAGCTGTACTTCCTGAGGGACAGCTAATAGAAGTCCATGCTCAAAATGTATATGTTTCTGTTAGATAAATTCTAGAAACTGGTCGTGTCCAGAGGGAACCGTAGAATTAGTGGACTACGCTTCCTCCCTTTTACGTTTTGCAATTTCTTTTGTAAGTGTTAATGCTCGATTTTAGTATTCCAGTAACTGTTTTTGATAGCTCGACGATGCTCCAACTTAATGCTGAAATGTATATCTAACTAAATAAGTATAGCATCATATGAACAGGCACAAATCAAGTGCAATACATTTTTTAAAAGGTCAATCCGAAAGTTATGATACTGACCTGTTCTTTCTGGGGTATTATCTCCATCCCATCTCTTAGATGGAAAGGCCGTTGTTCCCGTGCAGCAAATAACGTGTGTGACACCCTATAAGTCAAAATCCTTTAGAATTAATGAATTTATCCTAGTTGCATGAATATTCCGATTCACAATTTCTTTCAAGCATCTTAAATTTTCCTAAAGGAGCAAGACAACACAAACCTCAAATACAGAAGGATCTAAATCCTCTGGGTTCCTGGTATCACCTTTAAACACCTAGCATGTTTAGAAAGACGAGCAGATAATAAGGACACTAAGAATTTGCAAAAGAAAACAAATGATTAATATGAAAAAAAAAATTGGTTGGAAAACTAATTAACTAGTCATCGCAATATTGATTCACAAGCTTGTAAAAGATATACCAAACCTTTAATTTATCCTCGCTGTGTTCTCCAAAAAGAACAGTGGCTTTCTCGGGTTTTCGGATCAAAAGGCGGGATTTAATGTTCCGCTCAAGCAATGATGCAACAACCAATTGCCCTGAGTGAGAAATGCAGAAAATAAATAGAGGTGGCATAGAAAGAAAAATTGGATTGAACTAAAACAACACTCATAGAAAAACAGATTCATATGCTAGCATAATTCAAAAGATATTTACTGCAAGAGTTTTAAAGAATAGAGGGCTCGTCAAGTTAACTTCTTTTTTGTCTTTAAAAATAAAACGCTTAATTTCATACAAGCTTATTATGGTAATCATAAAAGTGTATATATTCTGAGATAACATAATAAATAAACACTTTTATACACAGAATTTAACTCCTTTTTCTTTGACTATTATGGTAATATCTATGAATATTCATGCTGAATCCAAATGCCATGTATAACCTTGTCTTATTCCAATTAGTGGAGCATACCAATTGAGAAGTATTCAAAACAAAACAGGAAGAACTACTGTCCACGATCATAAATCACTATTAACATTCTGCGAAGCCTTGAGGCATAAAGTGGCAAGTGAAGCCCCCTTGCGGGATTTTTCTACCTTGTAAAAGTATTTGCCAAAAAAGTTAATGGCACTGGGGGTTCTGCATTCCCTTCTGATAGATTAGCCACGTATTGGCTCCTCAGTACGGATTTCTTATGGGTACCCTCTACGAAAGCCTTTATTTGTATACTAAACGCACATTCAGCTGATAATCATTTCTGAAGTTCTTCATCAAGAAACATAATCGCTTCCTTTTTTTTCATTTTAGAAATAGAGCTGGCCACAGTTTCTACTTTCTGTATGAAACTAGTATAGTACTAACTTAAAAGAATACAAAGAATTAACTAGAAACATATCCGTGAAAATTTTCTTCGATAAACATCAGTACTCAAGTATACACCAGAAGTAAATAGACATAAGGATTTTCATATAATAAGCTCTCAAATGAGTCAATTCAAATCATAATCGGGAAACATATACAACTCGAATTTGAAACATCACAGGATAGTACCAAGATTACTTCATGATCACAAAATTCACACGCAAATTTCTGTTACTTTAATCACACAACAAAATCACTACACCATAACCAACACTTAAAAATACATTTCTGGCATGTTTAGTATGGTGGATTACATAAAGAAAATTAAACTAAAATCTTATTTTTCATACCATCCAGTCCTACTCAGTACCACAATACCAAACATGCACTTAGACAACACTGCACAGTTTCTAACACCACACATACTTATGTGAAAATTAAAGAGGGCAGAGCAGCAATACCAACACCACCAGTGCCCCCAACAACAAGAACGACCTTATACGAAGATGGCGATGGCGATGAGGAGGGTATGGAAGGGGTAGTTTGAGAATCTTGAGTTGATTCTGAAGTTGAAGATTCAACAAATTGATCTGTAAGAGCATTTGAAACTGATAAAGATTGCGTGTACGGTGCTTTTGTTTTGAAGAAGTAATGGGAAGAACGAGAATTCAGCGGCTGAAGAGGTAATAAACTGATTGCTTGAGGGTGTTTTGGAAATGTTTTGATGGAATTTGGAAGGTCAGATATGGGAGTTAGTGAGAGTTTAGACGCCATTGATGTACAGAGAGAATAACAGCCAACAGAGAGAGGAGGAGAAACAGAGAGAAATAGGAATACTTTGTGGCGGTGGTTAACAGAGAGAGAAGGGTGTTTTGGAAATGTTTTGAATATTATTAATTACCAATCATACCCCTCATAATTAAGAAAATATCTCTTGCTCTTAAAAATTTTGGAATTTTTATTTCAAATATATTGTGATATTGGCATGAGCTGATCGATTATCAAGACGACTTCTTTCTAAGGAAACGCACCGAGTGTTTGAGAATTTGAGGGATATCATGTTCTCGCGAGTTAGTTGCCAAGTGCCCTCCAAAAGGGTAACTTACCATAAGACCGAGTTATATTTTGAGACTAAAGAAAATAGATAATAGAATTATTTTCATACAATAATTTGTGAACCAGACTTCTTATAGGGAATCTAAGACCTCGAGGCCCATTTTTTGAAAATGGAAAAATAGTCCACCTTACAACAAAACTCGCATGGGAAAGTAAACCAACTGTGTCCTCTCTTAGGGTAGCGAGGAACAAAATAGCTACTAAAAAGCATTGAACCTTAAACTTTAGCCCACTTTGAAAGAGATAGGAGCTGACCGATAGCGTTAGAAGAAGTAGGAAATCACTAAACTAAAAAGATCAAAAGGAAGAGGATCAAGTCTTGAGTTTCTCTTTTAGAGATGTATCATTTCCCTACTCTATTTAAGTGAACTAGATAAGTTGTATATGATGATACGAATAGTATGTGACTGGACTACCCATGTGAATATTTTCAAAGGTCCTTGAGATCTTTACTTTGTTCCCTTTCCTACCTCATCTCGTCTTTTTTCGAACATTTCATAAAAACAAGGAAGAGACTTTTTCATATGAGATATATACCAATATATTAAAATATATTTTTTTGAAGCCTTCAAAAACAAAGGGTCCGCTGATAAAATTTGATATTAAAAGCTTGTGCATCACATTTTTTCTAAGTGATTTTTTTTTTTTTTTTTATAATTAGAATGTGGTTGAAATTTGAGAAAATATTTATGGGTCCTCATAGAATTTATGATTGAAACGAATTTAGAGAAAAATAATTCTTAGAAAACATGTGCCAAACAAGTCCTAATTATTTAATCAAATAAGCATCTAACGTGTAAGTAGTCTCTCTTAACACTACTACTTAAGGATTTGTTAGTAGCAATTATCGATGATTAATTACTAAAAGTTGCGAGTGTCAAAGAACTACTTCTGAAAAAAACATATCAACTACTCTCTATGCTTTAAGAATCTTTAGATAGTATCAATACTGTCTATTAGCATATAAAACCGACGTTTCAAGTGTTGAATTGTTCGATGAGAGGCCTTCGTAACCATAATATAAGTAACGAAAAAATATTAATAATGTGTTAGTTATGGAAAAAATATTAAAAGCATGAAATAGAGTTTCAACAGACAAAACAATTATTTGTATCAACTATTTTTAGGTCCACTCTTTCAAAATTTTAGTGATCTCTTTCTCTATTTATAGCAAGTATTTAATATTTTATTGTAATTTGCTTTGTTATATTCTAGATGTTGCATCTCAATAACACAAACGATAAGAGAAACGGTTGACGTGAATAACTAAAAGCGGGATGAACACGGAAAATATGCTGGTTTTGAAATTGTTGGAATTATAGTCCGAAGTGTTTTAATCGTTATATTCTCGGAGTTATTGTCTAAAAAGGTCGCAATAGTTAACGGCGAGCAATTTTATTTTAGGATATCGTGTTGTCCTAAGACTTAATCGGTCAATAAGTTTTATTTCTACATTTCACTGTTCTGCAAAGTTACTGCAAATGGTTATTTTCCAACACATGCAAAGTAAACAAAACAAGGACTTGAAGAAATGTAAAAAATGAAGAAATTATAAAGATGTAAAATGAAGTGAGATATGCGTTTAAAAATTTACTTTAGACATATTTCGTTTTTACATTGGTGCTAATAATATCAATTATACATTTATATTTCAAGATACACGTCTTTCAAATTTAATAGAGCGTGATATTAATTTTGTTGAGTGAACCCAAGTTCGATCGTACTCTTCTAAATTGGATGATATCGAGTACTAAAAATATTGATCCCTAAAATTCAAAAATATTTCACAGAATTCTGAGAGAATGGAGTTAGAAATCAATTATATTGAAATTGATTTTGATTTTGAGTAAAGTAAGTATAATTAAATAGGTATATAATCTCTAATGACTATAGTTTGATTTATCATCTTTCCACCATCGTTGTCAAAAAATTGGATTAGGCCGATTTTTCACATGAAAAAGGGGACTCCGGACTAGTGTAGTTAAATCGAAAATATGAAACCTATTAAAATGATTGGAGATTTTTTTGGAATAACACCTATTAAAATCAAATCTTGTCTAGTTATTGACTAAAATTCGAAATTAAAAACCCATTAAAATCTCTTAAAAACCCAGGCAAAAAACAATTGATTTGCAATAAAAATTGACCGGTGAACCCAAAAAAATAATTAGTCGAAAGAAAAAAAAAAAAAAAAAAAGTTGGTCCAGCCAAAATTTATGGTTCGACTCTCGACCATTTACTTTCTTCTCCAGATCAACGTCTGAATTAATTTTCAAAGCATTAAGTGTGTGTTTGATTGACTTTATTTTACATGAAAAATGTCATTTTTCCACCAAAATTCCTACTTTTGAGGTGTGAGTAACAATTTTTTTCATAGAATATATTTTCCAACTTTTGGTCATACGACCATATTTTTATCAAAAGCAATGAAAATATTTTCTTTAGAGATGTGTGATTTTTATTTTCAGGTAATTCACTTTTCTCTCTCCAATCTATTCACTCACTCTCATTTACCCATCAACAAAAAATGAGCAAATATAATATTTTTGAAGTTGAAAATTAAATCAATCAAGCACATCTAATTAATAATTTACATACAAATAAGTTCTAGACAATTGAACTGTCTAATCTTTCCATACAAATTTCATACTTGTAATCAAACGCACCATAATTTCCAAATTGACACTATATGACTAGAAATGACAATGGATCAAATCGACGTGGCTCAGCTCGACCCATAGGCTTGTGTCTTCTTGGGCCTCACCTAAAAGAAATAAACGAGCGACCCAAATCCGTTGCCATCTCCATGTGACCCCCAATATTTATTGTCCCAATATTAAATTCTTAGGGGAGTTACACCTTCCAAGGGCTCTTAACAAGTGGAGATAGATATGGATGAGACATGTGATGCCAAGTTTTGGATGGATGTTAACCACTTCCTCTTTTTCTTCAGAGGAGAAGATAATACCAAATTAAATGTCTTTGGTTTTGCATGAGAGAATGAAACCAAATCTTGGAAGTAAATGGGAGAATTTCTTGCATTTCCCACACTTGGAATGCATTAGGGGACAAAACTGATGAAACTTTTCTTTTGTCTTTGTTAGGGCATGTTTGGCACTTTGTGATTCTTCAAGAATATTTTAAGTCTTTAAGCAGCCCCTTTGATTCTCTCGTCCATCTCATGTCATGACAATAGCAATTTGCTGGCAAAGCAATTAAAGAACCAAAAAAGTATGCAACTATGGTACCTTGATGTGACATTTTACGGGTTATTTCTAAAGGTGGTTAGATTGGACGTGATTAAACAAGTTTAAAAGATATCTCGTCTATCAATTTTACTCAGCCTCCATCGATCATCTAGTCACCATAGGTCCTTGGATAAGAATATTCACATTCTTTCTATCCTAATCGAGTTTCGTACCTATTAAAACATTAAGGCATGTTTGATATAACAAATTTTCCATGGAACTAAGAAAACATTTTCCATTTCCCACTTTTTACATGTTTGATAAGTTTAATTTTCCAGTCAAAATATTTTCTACTTTAACCCTCACGCGCCATATTTTCCTCCAAATGAAAGAAAACCTTTTCCCCTCCTTCTCCAAGGAATACATTTTCCACCGAAGATGGAATTCACGAATCCCATCCTTGAGGCCGTGATTTCCCTCATCGACCCCCGAGAGGAGGTCGCCGTGGTGTCGGCCAGTGGTTCTCCTCACGGTTTCCCTCATCGGCCGTGATTTTCCCAGAAAAGCACTTGCGGTCGGGCCGTAATGTTTGTCGATTCCAGTGGCGAAGGAGGGCGCTGACTGCCTTGGTGTCGGCCAGTGATATCTCGGCTGCCATGGTCGCCGAAGCTGAGAAAAAGGCGTCGACCGCCGCTGAAGCTGAAAAAATCCCTTTCTCTCTGAAATCTCTCTAATTTCTTACTAATTGCTGTAATTAATTGTTTATTGCAAATAATATACTGAATTTCCCTTTTAATTTCTGTGTTATTGTTGTTGGAATTGTTGGTTTTGGGTTGAGATTCAAGTTCAACCATTACAGATGAGGGAGTTGGGCTTGCATTTGATGGAGAAATTGTTGGAATTGGATTAGTTGGCGGTGAAGTAGGAGCCGGGCGTTGGTGAAGACATTTCCCGATTGTCGAAATTTTTTTGTTAATTTTCCATGTCGATCAAACATCAAAAGATGGAAAATCTCACTATTTTCTAGGTGAAAAATTATACCAATCAAAGGCAACTAATTGACATTTCCCGGGAAAATAATTTATAGGCAATTATTTTCCCTGGAATTCATTTTCTTTTCCACTCAATTTTCATCTTGCAATCAAACGGACTCTAAAAATAGACATTGGCAATTGAAAAAAACGTGAGCCGCTTGTTTTCCTTTTTTTTTTTTAATTGTATTCTGTCATATAATTTATCACTCTATCCATCTATGAAATAAACAATGTCTTAAAGAGAAGGTTCAATTTCCCTCTCCAACTCGAGGTTTGCACTTTTGTAACATCAAAAGATGAGAAATTTGCAAGTAAAAGAACATAAATCACGTTATTCTCTTCATACTCACGGTCGTTTATATTCAGTACAATGTATTGAACATGAAATACATGCAAAAGCAAATATAGGTAAAAAATTATTTTAATCTTTAAGCTCATGTTTGAGCCACATTATTTTTTTCATTCTCATTCTTCTACTCATTTTCAATCACACATTATTCAATAAAATAATATTTTTCATCATATCAATAATTTTTCTTTCTTTTTTAACCACATATTCTTCATCACATCAAACAAAAAAATACATTATTGGACTCAAAATGTGCACCAAACGGGCTAAATTCCCAAATAATTCTCATTCTCCATATCATTTTCCCCTTGGAGAGAGTGACGGGCAAAGAATGAGAACAAATATCAAGAAACAGGGTCTTAACTTTATCAGGGAAGAAAAAGTGCAAACGAGCACTGCTTCTCACAAATTCCATATTCCTCGACATGTAAAACGACACCAAATCAGTTACGACAAATGCTAACCCCTCACGCATTGTCGACAGCACAACGTAGTTTTGTTGAATAAATTCTTTCAAAACTGACAATTCCCGTTTCTCAGCCTTAATATTGCACCAAACCACTCTCTCTCTCTCTCTCTCTAAATATAAATCCATAAAAAAAGCAGTGTTTTGAGGAGACGGTGGGGATTTTTCTTTGGACTTTATGTGGGTTTTTGATGAATTGAAAACCCAGAAAGGAATTTAGAAATTTCGACTTGTTTGGTAAGTTCTTTCTACTGATTTTCTAAACTCTGTTTTACGTTTTAGTTAATAGTTGCACTATTTGGATTGAAATTCTGTGGTCTTATGAATATCGTGTATTTTGAGGTTTTTTTTCGAGGCATTTACATAAATTATCGATCTTTTGTTGTTAATTCTAGAATTAATTGTACGAACCGATGGTTCAAGAAGATGGATCATCTTTTGTAACCTCGTCACCTCTTCAAACGTTTCCGATGATGTCTCTTTCACCTGGTTTTATGTCACCACATCCATGGCTTCAGGAACTTAAACCTGAGGAGAGGGGTCTATATTTAATCCATTTGTTGGTCACTTGTGCAAATCATGTGGCTACAGGCAACCTTGAAAAGGCGAACATGGCCCTTGATCAAATTTCCAATCTTGCAACTCCTGATGGTGATACTATGCAGCGTATCTCTTCATATTTCTCCGAGGCTCTTGCTGATAGGATCCTTAGAACTTGGCCTGGTATTTACAAAGCCTCCCGTTCGACCAGGATTTGGATTGTTGCAGAAGAAATTCTTGTGAGGAAAATGTTTTTCGAGTTTTTGCCATTTATGAAGGTGGCTTTTGTGGTCACTAACCAAGCTATTGTTGAAGCCATGGAAGGAGAAAAAATGGTTCATGTTATTGATTTAAATGCAACAGAACCTGCACAATGGCGCGCACTCATTCAAGATTTGAGTGCTCGGCCTGAAGGTCCTCCTCACTTGAGAATAACAGGAATCCATCAGCAAAAAGAGGTTTTGGAACAAATGGCTCATGTATTGACTGAAGAAGCGGAAAAGCTGGATATCCCATTTCAGTTTAATCCCATTATTAGCAAACTAGAAAATCTGGATGTGGAAAATTTGCGTGTCAAAACTGGGGAGGCTCTAGCAATTAGTTCCATTATGCAGTTGCATTCTTTCTTGGCGTGCGATAATGACCTCAAGAAAAAGTCCCCATCAACACCATTGAGTGCATTTGGAGTTCATTTGCAAAGGGTGATACAAATGAACCAAAGTACTTTAGGAGAATTGCTTGAAAAAGATATGGTTAGTGCTTATAGTCCAAGACAAGATTCAGCTTCTTCTTCGCCACTATCTACAACAGCATCAGCAAATGTTGATAACTTTCTTAGTACTTTGTGCAGTTTGAACCCGAAGGTCATGGTGGTGACTGAACAAGATTCTGACCATAACGGGAAGAGCTTAATGGAAAGGATATCCGAGTCTTTGTACTTTTATGCTGCGTTGTTTGATTGTATGGAGTCAGCTTTGCCAAGAGCATCTTTGGAGAGATTGAAGATGGAGAAGATGTTGTTAGGTGAGGAGATTAAGAATATTATTGCATGTGAAGGAGCCGAGAGGAAGGAAAGACATGAGAAGCTTGAAAAATGGGCTCAAAGATTTGATTTGGCTGGTTTTGCAAATGTTCCTTTAAGCTATTATGCTATGTTGCAAGCAAAGAGATTGCTTCAAGGTTATAACAGTGATGGTTATAAGATCAAGGAAGAAAATGGCTGTGTGGTGATTGGCTGGCAAGATCGACCCCTTTTCTCGGTATCAGCTTGGAGATTTAGGAGGTGAAATCTTTACGGGTTCACCATGTTCTTTTTTTATTCCTTTAGTTGTCACTTCCTTCTTCATCTGTTGTTAATTTGCAGGACGAACTTGATCTTGTCTTGTGTAGAAATTTATAGTGGTAGTCGTACAACTTCTATGTTCATCTCCTCGCCTGTTGGAATGTTGAAGAATTTTTTGTAATTAACTTCCTATCCAGCTCAATTAGAGATCATGCATGCTTAAACTGTAAGTTCATTTTCTCTTCTATCCTTATCAAACGACCGTATAGCCCTTCGTTGTGATGAATTTTGCGCGGGTATTTCTTGGACTTCTAATTTGTAACAAGCTGATATTCATCCTTTTAATTTTGTTGCGCTCGAATCTCCAATGAGCGGGACATCTTGCAAGTTTTCCATTTCCTAAAGACTCGATACTTAATTTTATTTACTACTCCAAATTCCAGATTCCAAATTTTCCAGTTCATCTTTTCATTTTAAAGTTTTTCACCGGGTTTTTGGTTTTAATAAAAGTAGTTCCTCTTTATGCAAAATACCATACAGTCAAGATACTAACAGTACTCCAAGTATTAGGCAACGAAGAAGTTAATTTTTTTTTCATATACTCAATAGTTCTGTTCGTTACTGTGTACTAAAGATACAATATGAGTAAATTGAAAATATGGATTTGCGTTGTGTTTTTATATTTGAGTGTTCTCATATACAATGAGGCATTTGAACTGATAGTCACTGTACTTGAAATTTTATCACGTCACAAATTCATTTCAAATTACAGTCACCTTCGACAGTATTGGTAAGAGATCGTCTTGTATTAAATCGAACAAGATTAACAGGACGACATACAAGTTTTATCACGTACTTCTTTCTATAAATCATACATATTCTAAGGTATCAAACATGCTCGTGAATTTATACTATCACTATTAATCATGGAGGATGGAAGTCGATTAGTTGATCATGTGATAATCAATCTTTGATATGATAAGTCGACAACAACATCGTCATCAAACATGCTTTTATCTTTCTTAATATATTTAGGGGGGTGTATTCAATATAGACTTTTAAAGACTTTTGAAGAATTAAAAAGTTTAAATGTATTCAATTGAGACTTTTAAAGATTCTCTAAAAGTTTAGGTGTATTCAATAGAGACTTTTAGAAACTTTTAAAAAGTCTCTAAAAGTTTTGGGATATTCAATTGAAATTTTTTAAAAGTCTCTATAAGTTACGAGGTATTCAATTAACAAGGACTTTATAATTTGCTAGACTTTT
>CAIGRT010141217.1:0-10055 GCA_903798405.1 Fraxinus platypoda
ATAAACATATAAACAAGGTTAGTCAATTTTTGAAATCAGAATTGGAAAGATAAGAAAAGAAGAGATGCTAGTGATGCGATTGGCCGAGGAAAATGTTGAACATTTTGTCCTTAAGGTGGATTTACCCGCATCGGTGCTAACGATTTGTTGGCAACCATCTCCCAAGGCAGAACGACCACGTCAAGCCATAGGAGCACTCCAAATGGCTTAGACCAACGAACCCCAACAGAATTCTCTCTTTACAGAACTTATGATTTTATGCAAAAAATTCAATTTTGATGAAGTGTTTTATGCAACATAACATGTAAAGAATGATATGGAATGATAAATACCCGTCCAAGGGGTCCTATATATATAGGATGGGGGGCTGTGAATGAAGTGCCACGCTCCAAACTCAGCAACTCTTGCTAAATGTCGCACCATTCACTGTCGCTAGCACGTCGCTCGAGCGAAAATAACAGAGACTCTGTTGCTAGCCTATCACTCAAGCGACGATCTAGCGTCAGGCTAGCAACACACTTAGGCAAATTGCCGGCAGTTTCCTCTATTTTCTTCCCAACTTTGGACCGCAATTTCTCATTCACCCGGAATTAGGTTTGAGATTCCAAATATACCACGACAATCTAATCGACGAGTAGAACAAATTGGTCTATTTACTTTTGTAATTTGACCATCGGATCAAGTCCGAATATTTGGCCGAAGTTGACATGAAACTCACTTTTTCAAGTTTTTGGTTTTGACACTTAACCAAATTTCCAATCCTTCTAAACCAATTTCCAACAAACTATTCTTTGAATAGCATCTCCAATGGACTTAGAAACAATTAAAAACCCTTCATTTCCTTCAAAATTCCCTGGGTTGTTTCTGCCTTGACGAACGCTAAACAATTGTCGAAATAAGTAGAAGGCATCGACTGATTCATTCGTGCTTGAAATCTGCTGAAAAATCGAAAAACTCTGGCTCATCATTGGCTATACCCTCCTCGATTGCAGCAACTGCTTTCACTAAACAAGCATATACATGTGCACAGATTACAGTGAAAGACGATATATGTGTCATCTTTGGTCGTTTACTCAAAACAAAAATTTTTCATTTCTGAACATCGTCTTTGGTAAGTACAAAAGTGGCACAAACCTTATTGAGAGGAAAGTTAAGAGGTGGAACACCTATAGTCCCAGTATATCGGATCGAGTCCTTCTAGATCTCCGACCGAACTCCTATCGTAAAATGGCAAAGACTTATCATCTATCAGCTATGAATCACGAGCCAATCTTGTAACTGAAGCCCATGCTTTCACAGAATGAATAATTATACTACTAGCATCGCCTATAGCATGATGGTTAGTAAAACCAAGACAAACTCCATGGCCTGGAAAGATGGTAGCTTGCAAGGCGAGAATTGGAAAAAATGATGAAGTTTGATGATTGAGTCACCGATGGTAACTAAGGGTCACATAAATAGAACTCATTAGCAACCCAAGGAACTTGGCCGTAAAGTGATTGAAATCCTTATCGCATTGAGCAATTGTTAGTGACACATGTTGGGTTATTTCCTCTCATGATAAGGAAAGTCCATATTTGGGGTTTTATATTATAGTCCAAAGCTCATTAGGTTATTAACCCTAATTATGAATATAAATACAAGAAGATTGAAGAAAATAGGAGTAAATCGGTTTTTGAAAAGAAAGAAAAACAGTTTTTTTCCCTACGCCCATATTTCATCAAAGCACCGATTCCGAGTCATCCGTGGTTCAAACGAGCTGAAATATGGAGAAGAAGTTCACAAGACACATAACTACAACTTGAATGGTGGAGATCAGATTTTGAGTTAGGTAACATTGGTTAATGTGTGTCAAAATTAACCGGATTTGTTGGTATTTTTTTCTTGTTTTGCTAATATCTTCATTATTTTGAAGAAATATATATTGTAGCCTCTAGTTGTGATTAGAGAAGATTTTGTGTACCCATTATTTTATTGATAGTAGTGGTTTTGATTGGTCTAGATCCCGTGATTTTTATTCCTCACATTGGGGACCTTTTTACACGTAAAATAATTGCTTGTGTTCTTGTAGTTTGGTGTAATTGTTTTTTTAGAATATTTTTAACATATAGAATTGTCAGGAAAAGCATTTTACTTATTTATTTTGGAAGAAGAATTATTCCGCTGTGTGTTTATTTCTTTGCATCTCTCCCGAAAACACAGAATCCCTCACGACATAATGCAAAATAGGCCAACTGGATTCTAATGGGTAGATTATGTTGCCCCATAGCGGAACAAAATGCTTGAGAGTTAAGAGGAGAGATTGTTTGAGCTTGGAACAAAAGAGTAGCCGATGAACTGGATGAAAATTCAACCATGTTATATTGAAACGCACTAAAGAGTTAGCTCACTAACGTTGTCTGGTGAAGGCTAAATTTGACATTGCTCGAGCAAGGTAGCCATTGAAGTTTAACTTGCGGAGATGATGAAACTAAAAACTTGTTTTAAATAGAAAACAATATTTATGGTTAGGTGAGGGATGGAAAAGTTGCAAGAGTATATATTTTTACAATAAAGCTGGTTGTACAGGGCCTGTACAACCAGCAAAACCCATTTTTTTAAGAAAGGATTTTGTATGTGTATATTGAGGTTGACAGCCCCCTCACAATAGAGGGTCCACGATTTTTTTGTTGAGCGTGGGGCTCCTAACTATTGTGTGGAGTTGTGCACCATGATGTGAACCTTCAATGTACAAATAACAAAACTTTTTTAAAAATTCGTGGACAGAGCGTCGATAGCTATGATCTCACACAGTTTATATTAACAATTAACAAACAAATAATAAAATATGGTTTCGTGGCCATTGGGTCGAAATATTTCTTTGTCAACTTGTTTGCAATTAAAATTATGAAAGTAGTTTTCTTTAGCTAAAATAGAGTTTCTTGAAAAACTAGTTGGGTGGAGAAAAAAATGAAATGCAACTACCAGTCCACCACCCTAGGTCACCACCATTCTTTTATTCACATTCCATGCTAAGCAATTTACCTAGAGCTTGTTTAAGCTCCATTTTTCTTGAAAATGCATTTTGAAATAGTATATTGATGGAAAATGTGTGGTTGAAAAATAAAGAAAAGATTTGGATTTGCGTGTAATATCATTTTATTGAAAAAAATGTATTTTAAAATAAAGAAACATTTTTGAGTATTTAAAAGGTTTACAAGAATTTGGAAATTATGTCTTTGTTTGTCTCCCATTCTTTTACAACATTTTTTCCACGTACTAATTTCTAACTGCACGTTCATATAGTAAAATATTCTACACTTAAATTTAACACTTTTCTCTACTTTTTAACCACGCATTCTCAAAAAATTCATTATTCAAGAATCAAAACAATATTTTTCCAAAATATACCACCAACAAGAGCTAAATATATCAAAAACTGAAAATAGAAATTATAAAAATTATTGTTCAACCTAAATATACACACATACATACACGTGTTGATATGTGTTACTTTACATGATTATACAAGAAAAACGTGTAACATATTTATCATTTCAAATGTTTCATTTGCCGATGCGGAGGCTGTTGAACAGGTTCAGAAAATACTGAACATATGCGTTGAAATGCGCACCGATCCATCTGTCATTTTTTAATGGGAAAAAATCATATGTACAGAAATTTTTTTACAGATGTTTTACACCCACTCACATGTGTGGGGCCCACCGGAATAAAAAAAATGAAAAAAAAACCCACCCACCCCTGCATTGTGTGTATCTGATGGTGTTCTGTAGAATCATGCTTCTGTCCATGAAGCATGGCTCTTTCTAATTATGTGTAAAATAATAATGTCCTCACCTACTACTCCATCAATTATTTATTTATTTATTTATATGGATAGCAAGTGCGACAAGCTTATTGTGTCCGGCTCCATTCCGTGGGATTCTATTTTTCTGTTTGGGAAAATCAAATGTGTGATCAAAAGAAAATAAATGCCATCTTTTCAGGAAAAGGAAAGTTTAGATTGAATTAAAGGATTACGTTAGATTTGGCTCGACTTTCGAAGCTCTTGTGGTTAAATATGGTGTGAGATACAAAATTGCTACTTCAAATCATTCCAAATTACATGCGATTGAAAAGGATTCTAGAACTCACCATTAGTGCTTCAAGAAAAGATTGATCTAAAAATCTTGATGATACTCTATGGGTTTACTAGACGACATTCAAGACTCCATAGACATGTCTCCATACGGGCTTCTATTTGAAAAAGTATGTCACTTACCAGTTGAGTTACAACATAAGGAAGTTGAACGTCATTATGAAGGTGGTCGGTGAAATTTGTTGGAACTTGGTTAAAATTAGAGTAGAACCTAAAATTGGTTGAAGTAAAAGTTAATTTTATATCAAATTTGGTAAAATTTTCGGATAGGTTTTGATAGTCAAATCATGTAAGTGAATATACTAACTTGTTATACTCATCGAGTAGATGATTATAGTATATTTAAAATCTCAAAACCAATTCCGAATGAATGAGAAATTATTATCCAAAATTATAAGGAAAAAACAAGAATTTAGCATATATGACCGCCGCTTGAGCGACAGCCTAGAGCGCAACGAGAGGTGAACTCCCTGCTTTTAGCACTCGAGTTGCATATTGAGTGGTCAGCGAGCGGCCTAAAGGACTGCATCCCTTCAAGAAACATGCTGAATTAGATACCCTTGATGCACAAAATTTAGTCCATATCATTTTCTTTGATTATATTGTATCAAAACACTTGAAAAATCATTGTTTACTTGCATAAAAAATCATAGTTTAGTAGAGAAATTATGTTTCAAGTTTGCCATTACCTTGAAATTTGAAGTGCTTCTACTGCAAGGAGAATTCGTTGTATTTTAGAATATGATTGTTAAGATTCTGTTAGCACCATTGCAGGGCAAATCTGTCTTAAATAAAAAGTGTTGAAAACTTGTCTCGGGATTTGCATTGTTCATTTCTTTGGTAACGTTGTTTCAATTTTTGATCTTCCAAGAAAGTGTTACTTTACTATTTTGTTGTTAAAATTTCAAATTTCATTTGCAAAACAGACACGTATACCCCCAACAAAATTTTTGTTGAATGAGATGGATGAAGATTTGGGCTTATGAGAATGCAACTTGTATAACGAGTAGACTAAAAAGTAGTATGATCAACACATTAAAAGATTTACAAGATTGTGGATAGACCAATAAAAAGGGAAAGCTCATCTTCCAAAGTCTCATTTTGTCTTAATGTAAATGAGTCGGGGTACCTATGGAGGATTGGGAGATTATGCCCTCCACCATTTCTATCAACAATATATCTATAACAATTAGATCCATAAAAAAATTTAAAAAATTTGAGAAGCCAAACGTGTGATATGGGAGGCTAATGAGGTCGATGAGGAGATACTTGAGAAAGCCCCATTTCAACCCCATCGAGCTCGAGGTAGACATTATAATGGCGCTAAGTTAGAGAACATATGCAACAGGATAGACTCGAGCAAGGCTCGTGGGCTCGTGTGGTGGCTCGCCACTACAGTAACCCAAACCGTTTTGGTCACTGAATTTACAAAAGTGACCGTTTGGCCACTTTTTTTTCCTTTTTTTTTTACTCTATAAATACCCCAATGCATTTCAAAAAAAATTCAAACACCAACAACAATTTTTACTCTCTTCCACAATCTACTACATTCTACCTTCAATTTTAATTATTCAATATCAATTATCACACTACAAATTTACGATCTTATAATTTCTTTCCATACTCTTTATTTACTTACTATACTATACAAATTACAATACATATTCTATACATAATATTTTATACACCAATTCATTACGATTTACGTTCGTACAATTATCAAATTTCTACATATTCATTCGTCATTTCATCTTCATTCAAGGAATCGAGTTCTTATATCATCAATTCATTACAAATGGATTCACAATCATTTGTTAAGGACATGTTCAATATCGGAGATGAATCACCTATGACATCACAAAGTCAATTTCACAATAAATTTGCAGGTCTTAACGAAGCACCCATTCCCGAAAATATTTCATATTTGGATGCTAACGAAAGTAGTAATCCAATTGATTTTGAAGACATTGATGTTCTCGAAATGGAACAGGAAAGACCAACTATTTCTGATGCAAAAGGGAAGCGAAAGGGGAAAAATCGAAAAAATGTTGGGAGCACTTTAAATTGGTTTCAACGGGTTGTACGATCGACGGAATCACAGAATGTAAAGCAGTATGTAAATAATGTAAAGCACGATTGGCATAGCAAAAAGGCAGTGATACCACCCACCCCAACAATCACTATAATAAATGTACGACCAATCAAGGGTTTGTTGGTGGCACTCAAATGCAACTGCAATTTAGTAGTCAACGGTCGTTTCTACTTCTACGACACTTAGCACGTGGATGTATTCGGAGGAAAAAGCTCGAACGGGAATTGTGAAGTTCTTTGCCGGTGCTGAGTTACCTCTAGCAATATCGAACAACCAACATTTTGTCTCCTAAGTGAAAGAATGTCTTCAACCGAGGTACGTTGGGGTATATAGAAACACTTTTCGTTCATCGAATATTTCCTTAATACAAAGAACCAATTGATTGCTGATATGCAAAAATATGGTATAAGAAAAGATTAATAAAGATGTTATATAACTACAATTGCACACTATATAGACCCACTTTGATGTATGCATAAAAAATTTATTACTTTTAAAATAATTGAGTTCCCTCGCAACGCTAACTATTTAACGCTATTATGAGTATTATTAGAGAATATCATTGCGAGAGTAAAATTTATTCTTTTACATTTGACAACGTTAGTATTAGTAAGCCAGTTACCGATAAATTATGTAGAGTACTGCAACCTGATTTGATGGTTATTTATTCCATATTCATTATGTGTTCATATTTTTAATTTAATTATACAAGATGGTTTGAAACATATTAAGAATGAAATTCAAATAATTAAGAATGCACTAATATATATCACGATTTCACCTAGTAGAAAACAAGTTTTCGAGAAATTTTGTGCCGAATTTGGGGTGACGAATATGAAAACATTTGTTAGTGACGTAGGACATAGATGGAGCCCCACCTACTTATTATTAAAATCATGCAATGTATTTGAACATTTAATAACTGAATTTTATAACAGTATGCATATTAGAAACGATGATGACACTATTTTGAATTAATCTTATTGGCTTTTAGCTTTTAAAATTTAAAAAATTTTGACAAGTTTTTATGACTCTATAAATATTTTATCTGAAGTATACTATCTTACTAGTTGTATGGTGTTTGAACGTCTTTATATGAAAATGACCCCGATTTTAGTGAAATTATACATTCTACGAAATTAAAGTTTGAAAATATTAGGAAAACTTGCCTATGTTATTTCCTTTAGCATGCATCATGGACCCCAATACAATTTAATAGGTAATAAATATGTAATTGATCAGATTTCAAAAGTTTTAACTTTCAATACACATATCACTTATAGAAATTTAAAACAAACGTTATGTGAAATGTATGAATTATATGCAGAACGAGTGGGTGCAAATATTAGTCAGACGCCCTCTGCACCTACTCCTCCCGCTAATATTGAAGAAGACGTAGCTGAAATATTAAATTTATTTGAAGACATTAATACATATAGATATACCTAGTAATGCATCAATTAAAAAAAGTTCAGAAGAAGTAATTAACTTCTGGCGAAAGCCGACAATAGCCAGTCGTTTCTACAATTGCAAAATACCTATTAACACCACCGGTTAGTACTGTAACTTCGGAATCTACTTTTAGTGCAGGTAAGAAGGTTTTGTCCGAGGTCAGGAGCTGACTGAAAGAAGATATTTTGTAAGCATTAATGTGCATGAAAAATTGGCAAGACGATCATTTCTGACTGTAAGATAAATATACTGAAATTGCATGTAGTCATACAAGTGATATTTAATTTAATCATATTAATAAAATTTTTATTTTATAATATCGTTTTGAATTTTTTTTAAAATTGTACACGTAACAAGTCGTTCGTGTACAATTTTTAACTCCGCCAACTCGAAATTTAAGTAGCTAATTCCAAGCTTGGATAAAGGATGAGAGTTAATTTTATCTAAAAAAAAAAGGGGAGCTCGCGAGCCGAGCCGAGCCGAACTTGGCGCTTGAGGTCGTTCCAAACGAGCCATGAGCTCAGGTCGTGGTGAGCACGAGCCAAGCTAGTGGGGCAATAGGCTCGGCTCGACCCTTTGACACCGCTAATTCCAACTTGATAGTAGACGTAGTAATCCTAACACATTTTATGTCATCTAAACGTTTTTGTTCTTAAACCTCAGAGTCTTTCATTATAACATTTTCAATACGATCCCATTATACGCAAAACAAATACTAAAGTTTCTATGACTATAAAGAATAGCAAGAAATATAAAATGCAAAGTCCACTTTTTCTATGATTTATCTACATAACGATTTTATATATTAAACAATGTTTTATTTTACATAAAAATCCCACTAATAATGTTTCAACTCTGAAATGGAACTCAGAATTTATGGCCCCAAAGGACAGGGCGGTCCTGTGATTTTTGGGGCCCGAGGCGAACTCCATAAATTAGGCTCCCTAAAATCAACGTAAATCCAAAATTCAACAGTGTATTAATCTATATCTAGGAAGCATGATGTATGAATCTATATCTAATGCCCAACGATTAACATAAAAGACAATTACAAAATATTTCAATTATCTTACAATTAAAGTTTTCAATATAGTTACTATGTTACTACGTGCACATGTACAATTGATCTTACAATAACCAATCGTATAAGCCGACCAGGCCGCAATTATATAAGCTGACAAGGCTTCAAACATTTCCAATATATCCAATAATAATTTAAGACAAGCCATCGCCTACATGAGAAGTAGAATTTCAAGGAAAATTATGAAATCACAGTATCACACCCTTGAGAATTCCATCCTGGAAATTATGAACTCATAATACGTTTAGTGCACTGAAAACCGAACCCTTCATAAGAGAAATTTAACTGAAAAATGCAGACAACATCAATGATTAATGGCCCCCGGTTCAAAATTCTCGATAGCAACTTATGTTTGGTTGTGCTTTAACTTATACGACAATCTTTATAGTGCAATACACATTAATACTGAAAATATTCATGCTGCTCCATGTTGTAATCTCATTATAACTCTCCGAACAAGTACTTGAATAGAAACAAAACCCATTTTCTTTTAAGGTAAAGGAAAACAGTAAACTAGCTAACATATTTGATAACAAAAGGCCCCTTAGAAGTAACTTCATTTTTGGCTCTTTAAGCTCAGCCAAACATGCCTCAAGTAAAATCCAATTAAAAACACCACCATGTCCCCTCACAACAGAGATAAATTTTCTGCCCACAACCCACAGTATGGTTTGAAACAAACTAAATTACAAATGACAAATGATAAATGGACAATTTGGACTTCCTCGCATGGTATGATTTGATTAGAAAATAACTCAAAAATTGCCCAAATCAGACCGCTTATAGGAAAAGGAAACGACAGTGAGCAAATACTAATTGTAGGAAAAAAAAATATGCCAACAAATGTGCACTCAAAACCGAATCCTTCATGAACTCCCAAAACTAGCAATATAGAAACACCATAACCAGTATGGTAGTACCAAAAAATCTAAAGCAGGCCGACATGCCATAAAGGTACAAAAATAGATTCTCAAGAAATCTCACCTTCTTTTTAATCTTTCTGCTGGTTGGAGTTGGAGGACATCATCGGTCGCCGGTCTGATTGGAGTTGGAAGAGTCGTCGGTGGAGTTGGAGGAGGCGAGGTCGAGCAGGAGGTAATGAAAACAGATTTCCCTTTTGGGAAGATTACCTATTCAAGAAAATAAGTTTAGCATATTTCAAAAATAAGAAAACAAGTTTGAAATTTCCAAAATCAGATTTTTATTAAAAAATTTTAAATTTTTATTTATGAAATAAATTAATTTATTATTAAATATTTAATTCTAATATAATATAATTAACCCATCCTACA
>CAIGRT010141223.1:0-26073 GCA_903798405.1 Fraxinus platypoda
TTCCCTTCGGTCCCCATTCTGTCAATGGACCCACAAGTTGCCAATGATATCGACAGAGATCATGGAATTAACGAAGATTAAAAAAGATTGTGATTTAACATAACTATATATAATTGTATATTTATGTTGATTACAATTAGTCAATTATAATATTTAGATGAATACCATAGTTGTATAAGGTGATAATGTAAGGAATCCCTCGAGGGAAAATCATTCAATCAAAAATTTGTCATGGTATCAAAGTCTAGAAGACTTTATATAGAATTCTCGATTTTCTTGGTTATAACTCAGCCTTTAAGGTGTGAGTTTCTTGTGGTAGTCCACAGTTGACAGAATTTTTGTCATCATGACTCTTGTAGTCGTCCACGATTGACATAATTTTTGATAATGTGTGACTCTTGTGGTAGTCGATGGTTATCACTCTTTCGTGCATCGAGTGTGGTGCGAGCATTCGGGACGATCTGTTAGCATCGTCCGTTTTTTGTCACACTTTGATTCTTTGTCGAGAATTATATTTTGGAGTATGTCAAAGCTTTACCAACTGGGCAAGAAACGGATTTTATCTTAGTTTCATGTACAGGATCAAGAATTGAGCATTCTAGAAGAGAGCAGGTTCTGAAAGCTAGTTTTCTGAAGTCGTAGATACAACAAGTGGAAGAAAGCTGGTTTTGTGGAACTGACTAGCTTTTGCTTGGAGTTGGGCCTTTTGATTTTTTGTGCACTATCCTGGTTATGGGCCCACCAAAGGGTATGATGATATTTCTAGGTTTTTTTCATGGAAAGGGGTGTTTTGTGCTGCCAAAGGAGAATATGTTGCCAAACTGAGAGCTTCTGATTTGGATTTATATGGGAGTAATTCTTGATAATAAAATTGAAAAAAAAAAAATTAGGTTTTTGGATCTAAGCAAGAACAAAATTACTGATCTATTTTCTGATTTTTGGAGTTTGAGTTCACTCAAGAATATAAATCTTTTAAGCAATCTGTTTAAGGGTCCTGTTGGTGTCTTTGAAGGACCATTGGAGTTGGGCCTTTTTCGTTATTTTGTATTTCAACTGACAAACTGATGCTTCTTGATCATCCAAAATCAATTTGAGGGGAATGTCAATGAGATCGAAAGAGATTATGCAGATTAACGAAGATTGAAGAAGATCGTGATTTAACATGACTATATATAATTGTATATTTAGGTTGATTACAATTAGTCAATTATTATATTTAGATGGATTATAAGGTAATATTTTTCCTATATAATGTAAGGAATCCCTCAAGGGAAAATCATTCATTCAAAACTTTGTCTCGAGTACTATCCATCTATCCACCCCTCATTTCTATCTATTTATAAATTAAACCGTTTATAAACTCTTCCCGAGCGGAGGCTAAGATAATGCAACAGAAAGACAGAACAGCACAAATCCAAACACTAAAATCTTGTGCAAGATACCTGCCAAGTTCTCTGCATATTACGCAGGCGCAAGCTCCGTCTCTGGAGAACCTTCTCCATAACGGACCCATCTAGGAATGAATCTCCATTTTCATCAGTATTTACATGTTCAACCTGATCCACAGCCTCTGTTATGGCAGAAGAGTCATCCACGTTTTCAGAATTCAGCACCATTCTATCAAGATGTTCCTGTAGCAAACCCTCAACCCTCCTTTGCAAACTTAATGGGATAACAACCTGCAGGAAAGAGCTGAAGCATTTCATTTCTCCAATAAATTAACAGAATTCCTATACATAAACACTCAATGGAAGTCATCCGAGGATCAAACAGAATAAACATTTCACCTCTCTTTGAGGCCGCTTATCATCGAGATCTGGCCTGTAGTTGGGAAGAGGTAACTTGCTTGCAACTACCACTTTCCCATACACATCACTGATAGTAAAATTCATGATAAGTCAAGAAAATCCTCCAATACGAAAACAACACAAAGGGAAGAATGAAAAGTGCAGTTTTCTACCAGTAAAGGCCCATCCGTTTGGCAAGGTTGGATATTTGCTCAAAGTCTCTCCTGTCCCTTTTATCTCTGGACACAATTTCTTGATCGTTTTCACTACGTAAAAGCATACCAAGTTTCCATTTCCACTCATCAATGTTGGCCACTGACGATGATGCCTACATTACACACATTTCATAGTCACGGATTCTTATCTTCTACGTGATGTCCGCATTTTAAATGTTTCATAAAAACGTGAATTCGTAAGAACGTGCACTAGTGTAAATATATTTCTGTCCATTGCTAAGATACCAGATTATTTAATAACAGGATAAGTAAACAAGAGAAACTGATTGACTTCTATGTCTTCCCATTTTGATGCTCACATGCAGCTACTTCTCAAGCTTTAAGCCTGTGGTACGTGTTCCAAGGAAACCCAACAAATGTTTCTTAAGAATTCCATCGACAAAAGTTCAAAGTCATAGCAACTTCAATTACTAGCGTATTATGAATTAAAGCATCCCCATCCTTTCTCCTTGTAGGGAAATTCAGATATTGAAACTAGAAAATGAAAAATCTATTAATACACTGGCCTAACCAAGTTTAGCATTTTGTTTTATTCATAAAAAAAGTTATTCTTTTCTTCACTTAACTTTATGCAATAGCTCCTGAACTTTCCTTCAACAGAACTTTCGATGACATGAGAAAAATTCACTAAATACAGAGAAAGATTAAACCTTTGGTTCGTAAGGAAAAAGCTCTGTAATTTTAAAACCCTCGTCCATCACCCCGCCCCACACACTCTTCATCAAATTATTATATTATAGACATGACTTACCTTCAGTCCTCAAACATTTATCAACAGAATAAATAATTCAATTGAATCCAGTTAAAACAAATACGCAAACTTAGAGACAAAAACGAAAAAGAAAAAACAAACTAAGAAATTACCGGGTGATTTTCGTAATCACACTCGTACTCATCATCAGAGAACTGCTCGGCGGCGTAGCCACTAAACTCACGCCGAATTGTGACAAAACCAATTAAATTTCTAGAGAGACGAGAGTGAGACAACCCAAAAAAGTCACCGGCATTGCATTTATTGTTGTATGCTGAAAATACTCTTCTTAACCTTGGGTTTGGTGACAATGGTGGTGAACGAGCAGAATAAATTGAAGAAGAGGAATTTCTAGCAGCGCGTGCCAATAAAAAACTTAGCCTCGAATGCATCCTGGGAAGGATGAAGCTTGAAGCATGGCGATTTTTCCCTCTACTTTGTTAGGACTCGATCTTTGTGGTATTCTTATTCATATCATTGTGGACTGGAGTCACAATTCACACATCTCCAGCTTATAGGATACAAGCTCAGGCAAACACGCTCTAAAGGCTTGTTTGGCTAGGCATAATTTTTTTTCTAGAACTCTTTTGAAAATATATGTTTGTATTCACAGTTTTTACAAAAGTACCACGTTTTAATTGCATTTGTGGTCCCTAATTTGTTTTTTGTCACACTTATATCCCAAAATTTTCCAACATAGTTTTATTCCAACCTTCCGACGCTTCCGTTAATTAGCACATTGTTTCTAATGATAATTTCCGTCCGAAATGCAAGATAAAGAGTGATGAAAATGTGCAAAGTTTGGAACAAAAAAAAAGCAAAAACTATATTGGATATATAATCAACCATTACTATTTGAAAACACCATGTAGAAAAGTTTATTGATTTTTAATAATCGCTATATCGAACTAATATGACGAGGCGTCGTTTTAAAAAAAGAAAAAATAATAAATAAATAACCACTTGGCTTTTGTTTGATTTAGCTAAAAAAGTTGATAAAAATTTTAACTCAAATACGACAATTACTTTTAGACACGCATTTCATAGGATCGTAACTTTTTTCAACATTTTCACGACTTTAGCAAAACCAAACATGGACTTAAAGATGTTTCAAATAGATAATATAGTAATCTGTTATTAATTAATTTTAGGAATTTGGTGCAAAATGGTCCCTAACTTTTGTCTTTGGTTTGCAAATGGTCCTCAACATTTATTTATTGACATGAACGTTCCTAACGTGTGTGTTTTGGTACACCGTTGAACTTTTTTTGGAAAAAGACCAGTGTACTCTTAGCCCCTATTTGATAGTCATTGTTTGGTCAAAACAATTGTTTGAATTGTAATTTTTAGAAGGATGTATGATAAGAAGTAAGGAAAAAATTTAGATTATGTACAAAATATTTTATTGTGTGAATATGCGGTTAAAAATAAGTATTTAAAAAAATAAGTTTTCAAATAATGGTTGTCAAAAATGGGCTTGATTTATTTGATAGGAAAGAGGAAAAATTGCAGCTATGTCCATAACCTCTAGAAAAACTACAAATGGGTCCCAATCTTTATTTAATAATATTAAGGTGATGTATTTGAACCCCATTTTTTGTGTATAATACATTTTGAAATAGTAAATGGATAGAGAATGTGTGGCTAAAAATGAAGAATTTTTTTTTTAGATTTGATGTAATATTATTTTATTGAAAAATGTGTGGTCGAAAATAAAAAAGGAAAAAAACGTATATTTACAAAAACGAGCATCAACCAGGACCTAAATATATAACTATGGTTGACTTAAAAATGAAGTTTAGATATAATGCTTTAAATGTATGTAATTGCTTTGTGATTACGTGAAAATTTTGAATGAAAATTAAATTAAAAAATGACTCAACCAATCTTATTGTGTTTTTATTTAGTATAAAATTATAGATAAGAAGTTAATTTACGAATTATGTGTTCTCTATTTTCACTTACGATAATAAAATGCTAAATTAAACACTATTCATATGTATATATAATACACACTATTGTGTTGGAAAATATTTTGTAGAAATCGTAGACAACAATTTTTTTATCAAAAGTTTACGAGCCCAAGATTCATCTAGATATATAATTATATTCCGGTTATGACCATTCTCATTAGTCACGTAGAGGATTAATGAAATTATTCTCGTCTATGATTTTTTTTATTGAATCAATAAAGTTCCAATCCTCGTTCTTAAATCTTCGTACCCTCAGATCTACTTGTTGGCTCACACATATATATGTGATAATGTGCGATGATTATACATATAATCCATTATATGGAAGCTTAGTATACAATACACAATAGAGGGATTCGAGGCCACAATATGACAATCACACACTTACATCATTATACTTACCAAACATCGTGTTCGTTTTTTTATGTTTTTCATTTGTGTAGGACTTAAAGTTGAATTACGATGGAAATATTCAGAGGATCTGTTTGAAATACGATATAGCGTGTCAATTTTATTTTTGGGGTTTACAAAATATTACATTCGATACTTTAGTTATGCTAGTTTTCATTGTGCAACTAGATAAATGTTAGTATTTATGGAGCTTGGGCATTGAGTAAACGTCGACAGCTTATTTGATAGGGAAAAATACAAGTGCAATAAAGACTTTCCAAGAGGGAGATTGAACGATTCTCTGGTTTCATGGTCATATCCTTCCTAAGAGGGGAAGAATTGAATCACGAGAATCGAGGCTCCACGACTAATTAGCATTTAAAGTTTGCACGGTTGTGTTTTCTTTAGTAAGCACGTCTCTTTTATTTATTGTTAAACTATAACACGTTTTTATCGCTTATTACTTTAACATTTTGTTTGTATGAAAGTTAGTTGTGCAGCGTCATTTCAATGTGGTTGTGCTTGATAACTGTTGCAATTTTTTTATCGAACATCTTGAGTGGATTTACTTTGCTGTTTTGTTAAATTTTGTTCACAAAATTGTGTGAGCTTCTCCTTATTGCTTCGATCATACTTAAAAGTTATTTTTTAAGAAGTATGTAAATTACACTAGCCATATTGGTGGGATTTACAATTTGTATAGAATCGCTAAAAGTAGTCCGGTCCCGATGCTAGTATATCCAGACATACATTCCAACATAAGAGAGAATTTCGATAGTGTAGAGAAGAAGTAAAGAAATGAGTAGCCACAGCACAAAGAGGTATTTTATATTTTAAAATTAATCAGCTTCCGATTTTTATTTTTTAATCACACCAATTGAAGAGCTCTTTTGATTTCTCCTATTTATTTTTGAACCCATTGTCGATAAATTCCTCAAATTCGTAAAAGGCCAAATTTAACGAATAACGCTCTTTCCTCTCACCGTTTTCGATTGACCCTTTATTTAAACCACCACCGGCCGGCTGGCCACACTGCCTCCGATCTCTCTCTGGTCATCCTCTCTCCTCTATCCGTATGTATTTATATATATACAAACAGGAATTTCTTTCTTCTAAATTTTTGCCTATTTTTTTGGTGAACCTTTTCGTGAAGAACACCGCAAAGCAGCAGCTGCAGCACACAGGCACGCAGATCCTTTCCTGTGCTTCTCGCCCATGGGTTTAACTCCTTAATCCCTAAACCCCTGAGTGTTTTTGACAAAAAAACTCATCATGAACGTCCAAATTATTGGTAATTCTCTCTGTTTCTTTTTCGCACAAAGTCACATTCTTTCTCGGTTGTTTACCATTTTCTGTAAAATAAAAAGTATATACGAAAATTACGCACGGCATATACTCGTATGATCTCCTTTTTCTCTCATTACGGTTAATTTTTCTGATTATCCGTGACCTTTTTTGTGATTAATTTTGTTTGGCACAGACCCACTACAAGGGGATTTTCCAGAAGTAATAGAGGAGTATTTGGAGCATGGGGTTATGAAATGTATCGCCTTTAATCGCCACGGAACCCTTCTAGCCGGTATAATTTATTACTTTTTTCTCATTGGCAACCTTGCATGTAGGTTTGTATTATTTTAAAGATTTTTTCAAATTCTCTTCTAATTTTATTATCCATAAAATAATTATTTCCAACGAACGCATTTTCTTCAAAACTAACTTGTAAATAAAATATATTAACTAAAAAATGATTTATAAGCAAAAAAATTACATTATAATTTAAAGAATACTTATAAGTAAAAATTATTATTTAGAAGGTAAGAAAAATCACATTACAATTAAAAAATTACTTATAAGTAAAAATCACTTTTATGTAAAAAAAATTATTTATAAAATAAAAATACTACTAATAAGATAAAAATTCACTAATAAAAAATATATAAAGTTACTTATAAGTAAAAAAATCACTTAAAATGATTTTAAAGTATAAAATTAACTTATGATTGTAAAATTTGCCTACAAGTAAAAAATACTAATTTAAAATTTTAAGTAAATATTTAACTTTATTTAATTTTTAAAGTTAAATATTAACTTATATGCAAAAAAATTACCTATAAGTAAAATATCACTTATTAATAAAAAAATTCATACAAAAAACTATAAACTGAAAATTTCACTAAGGGACATATTTAATTTTATTATTTTTAAAAACTTTCAGAATCGGTGGATGATAAAATCTTATGCGTAGGTTGGACATTTTAAAAATAGTTACTAAAATCACTTAAAATCGATTCGATTGTAAATGCTCATAACCGGTACTGTAAAACTCCCAAACAGGCCCTAAAACCTCCTCTTAAATTTGTTTTTTAAAACATAGTCTCCCTTTTCGGCCAAAAGGTCAATACATTTTTCTCACTATTCATTTTTGTTGCAGTATTGTATTTGAAATTACCATTATAGTACATGAACGGCAGTTTTTGTCTCCTTTTCTCATTTCTTAAAGGATATATATTCTTGGCTAGGCTCAAAGCCAGGCCAAGAAACCAACAATGCTACTAGGCCAGACCCAAAAACAGGGCGTCACATCAATTGGAGGTCAGCGTGACCTCCAATTGATGTGGCGCCCGCTGACCTCCAATTGATGTGGCGCCCTGTTTTTGGGCCTGGCTTTGAGCCTGGCCAGTAGCATTGTTGTTTCTTAAAATATCTTTTACTTTTGATTGAGATGGGCGCATTTATTTAAGTTAAAAAGAGCCATCATTATAGGTTTTTGTAATAATGTGTAATAAAATTAATTTATTTTTTTGAACAAATTTATGCATTTTTTATTCGACTGAGAACAACTTGTTTGTTTAGATGAGTAAACATTGAATGCAAACGCCTGTTTAAAATAATTTTACTAAATGTTATTAGGATTTAATTACTTTTTAAAGAAATTAACATTCTTTAAGCTATAAGTTCTTATCCAAAATAAAAAATAAAAAGTGAGAAAAAATATATTTCAAGTCTACCACGAAGACAAAATCATAAAATGCGAAATGCGTATCTATTTTTTGTCCACTGGGTGGTTTGTGTAATTTTCGAAAAGGCTGGTGGTGTAATCGTAATTCGCTCTACACATTTTGTAAAACTGTTTATTAAACATTATTTAGAGGGTAGTTAATTTTGAAAAAGAATCTTTTGGGGCTTGGCAGCATAGGCTGCAATTTATTAAGGTTGCTAAAGGTGACAGAACATTCATCCTCTTAGAATTTGGTGCTAAAACCTGAACTCTAGGATGTTTAGTATGTGTCCTTGACGTTTGATTTTCTTGTTACCATGGTCATAGATTTTAGAAGGAACTAATGACCCTTCCAGCATTGGTTTACATTTAAAACTATTGTATGACAATTCTTGATGTTCTGCGTGTTTATGATTTTGTACTTCCTCCCTTTCTGGACTACTAAATAAGTTTTGCTTTATGTTTCTTTGACAAAATCTATTCCGAATCAAGTGAGGTGCTCTTTTTTCCCTACCCGGGATAGCATTTGACGATTTAAATCAATGCATGTCTTAACCCTGCAAAGGGATCAAACTGGTGCATAATTCTTTTCGCATCACATATGGTTCAGGAGTTAATTCTGTTATCATGTTATGAATAAAGAAGCTCACCTTCTCTTTTGGCTGTGGTATTTATCCATAATAGTAAGATTATACACCCTCATTAGAATAGCTTGCATAGGAATCACATGGAAAGAAAATGGGGAAATGACGAGTCTTCATAAAATAGTGTGGTTAGTTGTCTGATGTGAAGTCAAGGAACTTGATTATTGGATCATTAGAAGGTGGGAAGAACCGAGTGACAGCGAAATTTTCTTAGAAAAATGTTTAGTTTTAAAAAATGTAAGAAGTTTAAGATGTCTACAGTTTGCTTGAGCACCGTTTTCCTCTTAGTTTTCTTGTTAGCCTCGTCATGCTTGTAACAAGATTCTCTATAAGGTTATCTCCTATACTTTGAAGGATAGAAGGAAAGGATGTTCAGTGATGCAGGCTTGGTAAAACAAGATTCAACTGGTGGACAAAGACTGCATCTCTTGTGAAAGAACAGAACCCACATAGGCTCTTGCCTGGGTTGTCTTAGATTACCATCTACCTTTCTGGTGCCAAAAAAATGGAAGTTCTTGAAATAGATCATAGTGGTCACAAGTTGGAACTTTGGCAGAGTGCTTTTGATTCACGTGTTTGAAGAAGAGCTAAGATAATACACATATAATGTCCTTCTAGTCATAGTAAATGACAATATAGTGGCGTGGAAATATAGGATCACGTCTTTCCAAATATTGACCGTGTCTAGACATTTAGGTTTAATTATTAATATGAAGAGATGAGTAATTATTCTTCATTCATAGTACTAGGGCGAGTGGCTTAGATGGAGTAAATGCTACAAGAATTCCATGATTGTAAGTACTGCCAAGTTATAAAGTTTCAAATTGGTGATTGGGCTAACTTTATTTTATGGAAATTTCGGGCAGTTAATGACAAAACATAAAAATGAGGATTTTACGTTGAATGTGTGGCCAATCTAGAATGGATAAATAAGGCAACATGATATATGCCCACAAGTGGTGTTGATAAATTGAGGATAAGTTAATGAATGGATGATGTAGATGGTCGAGGCATGTCTTGCAATGATGTAAAGAAGCTTTCATTCATGTAAGGTGGTATCAATAGAGCATGTTGGGAGATGGAGAAGTTGACTAAAAGTAACATGCTTGATGTGGTCGCGAGAAGCTTAATTCAATGCACCTTCCAGTAGATGTAGCTTTGCTTTGGATCAAACAGTGTGGAGAGAAAGGGATCTATCCAGTTCCAAGTTTTATGGGGGATAAGATTTAGCTTCTTGTTCTTATCTAGTCTTATCATAGCTGTTAGATTGTAACTCTTAGTGTAAATATAGCAGGTGCACCGACTTGTTGCAATTTTTTTGATAAGTATCTTGGTAGCAAAATTTTAAACTAGATTTAGGTGCTACCATCATAATTCCTGAAAGAGGTACAGCTTTAGCCTTCCTTGTAAATGTATTGTCAGTTCTAATTTTTCTTTCTGTCTTCCTTAATTCTGTTCGTATCTATATGCTACTGCCTGATTCAATGTGCTGTGTGTTTACTATATGGATTGCTTTTCTTTTCCAGCTGGGTGCTCTGATGGAAGCTGTATTATTTGGGATTTTGAAACCAGAGGCATTGCCAAAGAACTCAGGGACAAGGATTGTGTTGCTGCCATAACAAGTGTTTGTTGGTCAAAGTATGGTCATCGCATACTTGTGTCTTCTGCGGATAAATCATTGACACTTTGGGATGTTGTCAAAGGGGAGAAAATAGCTCGAAGAACACTGCCACAAACCCCATTGCAAGCTCGTCTATACCCTGGTTCCTCTACTCCATCTATTTGCTTAGCCTGTCCCTTCTCATCAGCACCCATGATTGTTGACATGAGTACAGGAACCACAATGGTACTTCCTGTGTCATTATCTGTTACAGAAAACGGGGTTGTCCCTCCCCCACGTAACAAGTTTTCTGATGGATCTGCCCCTTTTAGTCCTACTGCGGCATGCTTTAACAAGTATGGAGATTTGGTTTATGTTGGGAATTCCAAAGGGGAGATACTTATTATAGATCATAAGAACGTCCAAATATGCGGTATTGTTCCAATTCCTGGGAATGCTGTAATAAAGAATATGGTATTTAGCAGGAATGGACAGTATCTTCTAACAAACTCGAATGATCGGACAATTAGAATCTATGAGAACCTTTTGCCATTGAAAGGAGGACTTAAATTCTTGGAAGAATCGAATCATGCTGGAGATGAACAAGATGGGTTTGAAAAGTTGAAAGCTGTTGGATCAAGATGTCTAACTCTGTCTCGGGAGTTTCAGGATTCCATCACCAAAGTACACTGGAAAGCACCATGTTTTAGTGGTGATGGCGAGTGGGTTATTGGTGGATCTGCCAGCAAGGGAGAGCACAAGATCTACATATGGGACAGGGCTGGACATCTTGTAAAAATCCTTGAAGGTCCAAAGGAGGCACTAATAGATTTAGCATGGCATCCTGTTCACCCTATTATTGTTTCTGTCTCGACTGGCTTGGTTTATATCTGGGCCAAAGATTATACTGAGAATTGGAGTGCATTTGCTCCAGACTTCAAGGAGCTAGAGGAAAACGAGGAGTATGTAGAACGAGAGGACGAATTTGATTTAATGCCAGAAACTGAAAAGGTCAGATGGACATTTATGGGCAGAATTGCTTTCTTTTCTTCCTTTTCCACGCCTGTGTTAAACATGTTTGTGTTGTTGCAGGTGAAAGAATCTGATGTCGATGAAGATGAAGAGATTGATATTATGGGAGTTGAAAAAGACTCGGCTTTTAGTGATTCTGATATGTCGCAGGGTGAGATATGCTTCTTGCCTGCTGATCCATCCCCAGATCTTCCTGAACCGCAGGACAAGTTTGTAGGTAGTACTTCAAAGCAGGGGGACAGTAACCAGTCTGCATCTGCTCTTTCAGAAGAGGCTGGACAAAGTGCTCGTCTAACAAGCCACATATCCACCCCACTTGAAGGTAACATTACCGTTCCAAGTGAATCCAGTCAAATTTGTTATCAGTTCTTATCGCTGAATTTTAAGGACAAGGTTGCTATCATACTTATAATTGAAGGTGGAACTTCTGCGTTAAGTATATATCAGTTAAATGTTGTCTTATGGATATAAGACCAACAACAATAGATTACCCATATGCACACCCTAGCTGGAATTGTTTTACGTCGTTTCTGGTTTATCTGGCTTTAATTCCTCTTGGATCATTTTGAAGAAAGCAAGAGTTCTATTATAGAAATGAAAGAATTCTTGTTTCCCACCGCAAGAATTCAATTTCATGTTGGCAAGTAATTAGTTTCCAACTTATTTGCTTCTTTTGTATTTTATGGATGACCTTGTTTGATGCAGAATCATTTACTTAAATAACAAATTGATGGAATTTCTATCAACAATTCTATTCATTAGGCCCTTTTGACGCTTTAGTTATTGCTGAATCGTTTTTCCATAAGTGGACAGGCTCGCTTTAGTTTTTTGAGAAGCCTTTTGACGTAGAACGCACACAAAAATAGAAATAGGGAAGAGAAAGTGAAGAAATAGCATAAAAGTTTAGGGGGAAGAACATCAATTTTTAATCATCAATCAAATACTGGTTATGTACATGCTTGTCAAAGCATATAATTGTTTATAAACATTGGGTCCCAAGGAATATGTGGTTAAAAAGTAGGTTTAAGTTGTGGGACATACGGAATATGTGGATAAACCATAAAGTTTAACCACTTTATAAGCAAGTTTTCACAAACATGCACGTTAATCCTAGGTCCTATTTGTAAAGTCTTTAGCATGAATCTAAAACAACTTCTAGTCAAATAACTACTACTAAATGATAAAATCCTATCCAATAAAACTACTACAATTTTATTCAAATCAAGCTATATCTTCAATCCTCATTCTCATTTCAATTCGAATTGATTTTGTACGTGAGTGTGATTGTCATTCGTTATGCACATTCACGACTTTTTTGTAATTATATCAACTCCACTGCATTTGCTTGTAGCATGTTTGGAAGGGAGGATTTGATACTAGACTGTATCAAGAGAAAAAAAAGAAGCTAAAATTTTGTTTGTTGTCTTGTCTGATAGTTTTAGCAATATAAACTTTTATCTTGTGTGTAAAGGTTATTGACAAAAGGACATAATATTGGGTACAGACTTCTCATTACAATAATGCTATCTGGTAGGATCTTTGGGAACTTAGTCTTTTAAGATATTGATGGCTTTGCTATTGAATTTATATTTTCTCCCTTTTGCATGCATATAGAAACGGAAATGGCTTTGGAAGGTAAATTTGAAGGTCCAACTACAATCTTTTGGGACCGGTTTCTAAAAATACTCATACCATGTGCATTATCTCTATCCTTCCATTTTTCTGTATCATGTGCATGCTGAAGTATTGATGTTTTATTTGTACTCGGTTGCAGCAATGGACAATTCTGCTGCAGAGGACAATGGAGGAACAAGTTCAACAAGAAAGAGGAGGCCTTCAGAGGTGGTGTAAGTTTTGCAGGTAGAGAATCTTGAGACATCATCGTCAATGATGAAAGCATGGTGTTACTCATCAAATTCTATAATATTATCTGCAGTTGCATAATTTATTAGTCCTAATGTATTTGTAGATCATGTTAAGTTCGATTCTTGAGACAAATTGCTCGCAACCTAATAGGTGTCAATTTTTGGAAAAAATTGCAGATGCTTTTGATGTGAGCATTGTTTTTAGGTTAGACAAAATTGGTTTCTTTTTTTGAGTGCTTACAAGTTACATCTTAATGCTTGCTTGGTAGTGCTTATAAGTTGTGGATTCTACGTAATGTGTGGATAAAATGTATACTAAGTTGGGGGTCCTACAAATGCGTGGATAAAATGTATGTTTGGTTTTGCCAAACATGTTGTTAATGATATTTTTGTCAAAAAAAAATTTCGATTTATCAAAATATTTTCAAAATTTAACCAGAAAAGTGTTACCTTGGGGGAGAAACCATTTCTATTGTTATTTTGATAAACTAGTAGAATTAACAGTATGTAATTTTGTCGGCCTCAAACTTTATTGTAATATTAGCAGAAATGATAATTCGTTGCTTTTTTTATACACACAATTAATTTGTTAATTACTGGAATTGAATATACAGGCATATGTATCTGTACATCGTATAGTATATATTTAGCTAATGTTTAGCATTTTGAGATCCAAAGTTGTAGGCGACATAAGCACTTAGTCCGACAATAACAAGCAGCGCTGCCCCCATGTTCACTAGCAATTGCCTCTCGTCATTCAGCTCGCCAATCCCTTTCCTTGCTTTCTTCTTGTACTTTTTCTGTTCCACTTTCAAATTGCCATGATCAGGAGAATTATCAGTTGCACTTGATTTGGCAATTTGATCATGATGTTTTTTAGATATTCTCTCTGATTTGATCTTCCCACGATCTTCATGATCTTCAGTTATTTCTTTACCTATTCCCGCAGGATCCTTCAATGGTGCTGTTTCTGGTGTAATGTGTCTCTCTTTGGTTTCTTGGATTCCCTTCTTGATATAACTCTTTTGTTCGTCTTCCTGTTGTCCAGTTCTAGTACTCGGATGATCGTTGGACGTTCTCGTTCCTAGTTGTTCCAAACTTTTGTCATCAACGATCTTCGTTGCCTCGTCCACAATATTTTCTTGTGCAGCATGTTTTTTTGTCAGTTCCGGACTTTTCTCCTTCTCTATACGACTCTTTTCTTCATCTGCTTGTCGTCCAATTTTCATCCTTGGATCATCACCTGATGTTTTCTGAATCCCTGGAGCTGGAGCTGGAGCTGAACTTCTGTCATCTGTTATCGGCTTGCTACTGCCAATTGCCGGACTAACTTTATCTTGGCCGTGCTGATCAAGCTCAGTGTCCCTGGGAGATTTCATGCCTGTAGTTTTAGGAGGAAGGACTTGATCTTTAGCTTTTGGTAGAGGGCTACCAGCTGCAATATTCTTTTTTGGGACAGTAATGGTTAGAGTTCCTCCATCGTGCCTTGCACGAATTGATGTCAGTTGGCTGTTATCCGGAACCTGGAAGTCCTCCCGGAAACGACTCCATTTGTTGCCGGCAACCAAGCGTTCTCCACGAACCCTAATGAGATTCCGGTCTTCGGTTGAAACTTTGAGTTGCTCCTTCCAGAAACCTACAGGGGAAACAAGGTAGATGTATATCATAAACTCCCTTAATACGGGGCCTAATTTTTCTTCACTAGCCTTTCAGAGGTGTAAATCTGGTCAGGCCTAAGAGGACTTTCTTGGCTAGCTTTGGTGCCAATTGGGGCTGACAAACAACGCCCGATCTTTGCTTAAGACATAATATCGATTTAAAAGAAGGAAACAAGTCTAGGACTTACCAGGAACTTGAATAGTGAGAATGTATGTATCATCGTCTTGTGACCATTTCGAAGGAGGTTTAAAATCTTCATAAATTGGTTGGACACCACCCATTGGTGATCGATACGGTGTTGTACCACCACCACGTCTACGCCTCGGTGTTGACATTCCTACCACTACAAACTCTCTCTTCTCGAGTTTAATATGTTATATTAGTTTCTCTATGATCAAACTTTGATATCTGTAAATATTGTTTGATTGCCTCAACTAATTCTTGGTATTTAAACTATTTTTTTTTCGCTTTCTTTTCTTAAGAACGAGACTATTCCAATTTTATTGCTTCCATAGTGTGTTTCTATAGAGTTTGGTTTATCCTAAGTATATCTTACTGTGAAGATAAAGAAAGTCAGAAAAGTTTTGTTTGGCCTACAAGCTTTTCCAGATGCCAAGGGTGACTGCTTCAGAATGGACATGTATTGACAATTCTTCAACATGGCTTGATGTCGATTCTTGCTAGCATTAATCTTAATTATATGTTTTCTTGAAATTAATCCACTAATGTGGTCGTTTTGATGAAGGCAATTTGAACGCTTAACGTGTTTGATTGATAGCTCAAACAACATTCGTTTATGTTCTCATTTTACTTTTTTTTACTTGGACGAGATGAGGAAGTTAAAACACGACAATTGAAGGTGGGTATTCTCGTTTTTTATTATTCTTTGAGAACATTTTGGATAAGTTTTTGAATTTTAACTTTTAAATATTTATTATTTGATTTGAGTAATACTTACTACTCATATTACTTTAATGTTTTTCACGTCTGGACTTGTATCTTTATTTAATTATGGCAACATCTACTAAAGTTTCAAATAAAATATTGTAGATTCAACTGTACATCTTTTGATTGAGATACTTAATAATTTCAAAATAATTTAAGAGGGCATTTCAGTAATTTTAGTCTCTCTTGCATTACTCATTAACCATACTACCGTTTTTTATTTAATTGCACTAAGCTTTAATTGTAATGAAGAATTTTAATATTTGTTCATTTTTACGCTTATATGTTCAATGTCACGTCATTATCTTCAACTTATAAATTAACACATATTGTTTCTGACAACGATTTCATTAAAAAAAAAAAAAATTGAAAAAAACAATAAATATAAAAGTTCAATAAAATATTTGGATAGAAACTATCATCGGAGACAACAATATGTGCTATAAATATAAGTATGCCATGAAAAACTTTTGTGGTATAAATGCAAAAGTTGAATTTTTTTTATTACAATTAATGTCTGATTTATGATTTTTAATCAACATGTTAAATACGATCCAATACACTTTACATCTTTACGTAAAATTAATTAAATGACGAGGGATAAATAGTAAATATACATGATTTACGAAGACGAGTGAATATTACTTTTTATAAAGAGTTACTTTTTTAACACTTTAGTCCTTCATCTTTTCAACTCGAAAAACCTTTTCGTACATAACTTTTATTAGATTCAAAAGAATTGGTAATTAAAGAGAAAAATAGCCCAAGCGTGATGGCTATTTTTTGGAAAAATATTTTGGAAATTATGTGGTTAATATATATATATATATATTTTTTTTTGAATTTACGTATAAAATATTTTATTGTGTGAATATATAGTTAAAAATAAGTAGTAGAAAAAAGAGGCTTCAATAGAAAACAAATATGGGCATAATAATTAAAGAATATGATACATATTAAATATTTACGGAAACATAAAGGGTATAAATGCCATTTCACGACATACAAATAGCCCAACCACGTTCTCACAGAATCTAACAGTCCCACTCGGCCACTCCACTCGCCTTTACCACTACTGCCCAGAGAAGGAAAAATACACACAATATAAACATATCTCAATTCTCCACTGTCCAATCACCATTTTAACAGTTATTTCATTTTTGTGGGCACCCATTAAAGATTTAACTTGATACCTGTACTGCTGCTGTTCTTGCAGTGAAGTTGATAGTATGATGTTTGGAAGAGTTTGGATTGTGTGGGTGGGGATTATGGTTTTGTGGTGGGGTTGCAGAGGAACTATGGGGGAGGTCGAGGAGTATATGATGTACAAGGATGCGAAACAGCCCATTGGAGTCAGGGTGAAAGATCTACTTGGTAGAATGACATTGGAAGAAAAGATTGGACAGATGGCTCAAATTGATAGGATTGTTGCCACTGCTGATATCATGAAGAATTACAAGCTTGGTAATGTCAGTATAAACAGTAAAGAATTGGGTGTTTTACATGTATTTGAACATAAATTGATTTTCTAATATAAATGTGGTGTTTACGATCGTTTTCTCGTTTCCATTTTCTACCTTTGATGGACTAATGTCTCTAAGATAAATGAGACTGCTGCATTTGGTTTTTGCGTGAATCTGTGTGTATGTTGTGTCAACTTAGGCACTGATGAGGTCAGGGTTAAATGTGGGTTTTGTTTTTATTATGCGGGTAGATGTTGCTTAGAAAACTCAAAAGAGTGTGATTTTCGGGACTCAAACTGGGATTAGAAATGAGACTTGCATATTTTCTGACAGTTGGATAGGTTCTTGAAGTTGCTTTTCTTATTTATACATAAAAAGTTCTTTGCTTAGCCAAATGAAATCTTTTTGTAGAACATTATTTTGCATGTTTGAACTACGGGTATTGTTTTGATGAATAAATAATTTCAAATACCTAGAGTTCAACTCCTCTGATGAAAAGACAACTTAAGAAATGATGGATGTACTGCAGCAAACTAGCAATTGTTATGTAATTCTGGAAATTACCAATTGATAATGCAGGAGTGGTTTCTGTCCTAGCAGGGCAATGTATGATACACAACTAACAAAGTGTAGTTTCCGTGTTCTATAGTTTTCCACTTGAAATGGTAGCTTTCTCAGGCAGGCAGGCAGCAAACTGGGGCGTATTCCATTTTTGCCTTGGAAATATTGTTGGTATTAACCTTAAAAGGTGGGATGGGAAGTCCTAATATGGTAAGATTAAAAGAAATTATGACTATTTTTCTTTTTGTTAACCTGACTTGGAGTTTGACAAACCTAATATGTTAAAAGATATTAATAACGATTTCTTGTAGTAGTTCAAATTACGAAGTAACACAAGGTTGGATTAATTTGCACTTGGCTTCATCTTTGTAGAAGTTGTCGCCAAAAAAACTTCATTAAGAACTGACAGATAGAGCCTTTCAATCTAACTTCCACTTGTTTGTCTTTATTTTGTTTTAGCTCTTTGTCTAAAGAACTGAGTATCATATTGCCACCTTGTGACTTTTTAAATAGATTCTATATAAACTTGAAAAGAACCTACATTTTGCTTACATGCACATTTTGTAGTTGGTTATATATTACAATGTAAGAAATGGAAATAAGGTTCACAATTTCATATTTTTGCCCATTAAGTGGACAAAGAAAGTATGGCTACCTACAAGTTTGTGCAGATTCCAATTGTCTCTAATTTGAATGAATGAGGCATGTTCTTGTGATATCACTTGCATAATATCAAACATGTTTTGCTACTATTCTTCAAATGTGCGCGTCTTGTCGATTATAGTTTATAAAAACCTATTTGTCTTGTCGTAAGTATAAGACTGCAGGGATATGGTTGTCTTTTAGCAGTGTCTATTAAACATAAAAGGATAATTAAGATTATGCTTCTTATGAGAGGACTTTTACGTAGGGAGCGTATTAAGCGGTGGTGGAAGTACACCTCTTCCACATGCTACCGCTGCAGACTGGGTTAACATGGTGAATCACTTCCAGAGGGGGTCTTTATCTACACGTCTAGGGATTCCTATGATTTATGGGATTGATGCTGTTCATGGACACAACAATGTCTATAATGCCACCATATTCCCACATAATATTGGGCTTGGGGCTACCAGGCAAGTAATATCACACCCACTACGTAATACTTCTTGGTACTGCGTTCCTTCTATCTGGCACAGAATTTATATTTGTCTTCAAAAATTTAAATTAGCAATCTTTTCTCATATCATGCATCGAAAGTTTCAAAAGACACCCTTTCAATTTGTTAACTGATGAGCAATTTGGGTGTCATTGCTAGCTGCTTGTTACTGTTGCATGCTTTTATAATTAAAAGAGACACAGTTTTTAAAGTAGAATCTGGCAAACTCTTCTCCCAAACTCTCCTACCAAAATGAGTGGGCTAGTTTTTCCATGTATGTGGAGCATTTTATATCTAAAAACCTTTATATAGCAAGGAACTATATTTTAGATTTCGTAATTGAGCTGCATAACCTTTGGTTAATATTTCTAGTTGTCAGGAGGAAGATTATTTGTTAACTTTTCCTTCAGATATCTTATAGATCTGGAACAGTGTGCTTAACTTGATTCAGTCCACTGTATCAGGGACCCTGAACTTTTGCGAAGGATAGGTGATGCAACTGCTGTTGAAGTCAGAGCTACTGGAATTCCTTATGCATTTGCTCCTTGCATTGCAGTAAGTAATAAGTTATTATAAGATCTGCCTTATCCTAAACCTTACAGGCTGTAACTACATATATTATATAGGATACCGTCTGCTGAATCCTTATACTGCTCTATTCTTTAGTTTCAGGTTGAGGTTTTTTACAGCTTGGTAATCTTATCTTATGCAGGTCTGCAGAGATCCGAGGTGGGGTCGGTGTTACGAAAGTTACAGCGAGGACCCTAAGATAGTTGAAGAGATGACAGACATTATACTTGGGTTACAAGGTGAAATTCCAAATGGTTCAGAGAAGGGTGTCCCTTATGTCGCTGGAAAGTATGGAATCTATCTTATAAAAGCATCTTCATGGATAAGATTCAATTTAGCAAGCGTAAAGTGTTATTCGCAAGCGTAAAGTGTTATTGATTTATTGTGATAAATTGAGCATAACTGTTATTTATTTAACCATTAAATTACTCCAGTCCTATTCTTGTTTAATTGTAGATTAGTTGTATTACCAGCTCTCTTACCGTCTTTTGTCAATTGTTATGATAAAAACCTATTAATATTTGTCTAAATTTAGCAGGTTAGAAATCCTACTCGGTATTCATTTTTCTTAATATGTTCCCATCAATATTGTCAGAATTTTATTTCATTTCTGTAGTCATTTTCTCAATCTAATTCTTTATTGAATTTTAAAGGTTCAATCGTGGTATCTGCTTCTTGATAACTTGCTACACTTTGAACTGGAGACTTCCACTTTTGTTGGCAACCGATTTACCTCTTTTTTCTCAGGAACAAGGTAGCAGCTTGTGCAAAGCACTTTGTTGGTGATGGAGGAACGACCAAGGGCATAAATGAAAACAATACTCTGACTGACATGCATGGATTGCTCAGCATTCACATGCCTGCCTACCATGACTCGATTAGTAAGGGTGTCGCTACAGTTATGATTTCTTACTCCAGCTGGAATGGTAAAAAGATGCACGGAAACTACGAACTGATTAATGGATTTCTAAAGGGTAAACTTAAGTTCAAGGTAGGGTCTCAAAAGTAGTAACATCCATGCTTATTTATTTAATTTTCATTCAATAGAGGTGCTATTACTAGTTAAGGTTTTACTCAGTATTATTTTGCCTAAAGTGGATATGCTTTGCATTGAACACCATGACAGACTCGCTCTTATTCTAAGATTTACATTTGCAATAATAATGTTATCTGTGATATTTCATATGGAGTTACATTACTATTATTACTATTAACTTGATTGATATTGTTCTTCTTTATCTTGTTGCTTTTGTCACTTTTGATATTATTATGCTGAATCAATTCAAACTTTTAACAACTTGAACCACTAGTGAGTAGCTCAGCTAATTGACGCGGGCAAACTAACAGAGCTTGTTTTTTGTATATGGTATTAGAATATGATTATCAGTAGAATAGTCAAGATTTAGCTTCTCTTTTCTTGGTAATGTCAAGTGGTGTCTAATCTATCTTATGAAACATGCCATCAGGGTTTTGTTATCTCAGATTGGCAGGGCATTGACAGGATCACCTCTCCACCACATTCAAACTACACTTACTCTGTTCTAGAAAGTGTTCTATCTGGCATCGACATGGTTAGTGTCTTTTATTTTGCATTATACACCACTGAAGTTGGTCCATTGTTTTCATGAAAGTTCAATATTGAACTCAGGAGGCATAGCTTTGATTTTTCACAGATTATGATCCCATACAATTTTACTGAGTTCATAGATGATCTCACATATCTGGTCAAGAAAAACTTTATTCCAATGGAGCGTATTGATGATGCTGTGGGGAGAATTTTGCTAGTCAAGTTCACCTTGGGACTCTTTGAGAACCCCCTTGCTGATCTTAGTCTGGTCAATGAGATTGGAAGTCAGGTAGGTTAAGATTTTTCTTCTCTGCACCTAGTCAATCTTATTTCTAATGCTATAAGTTCTGCTTGCTATATCCTGTAAACACCTACAATGGATAGACTTCCCATTTCTTAGTTTTCTGAGTTTAAATTATTGCTGTGAATGGTCTAAAATATTCTAATGTAACAGGCACACAGAAATTTGGCAAGGGAAGCTGTAAGGAAATCGATCGTTCTGCTAAAGAATGGGAAAAATGCAAATGATTCAGTATTACCCTTGCCTAAGAAAGTGAGCAAGATTCTAGTTGCTGGTAGCCATGCTGACAATTTAGGTTATCAATGTGGTGGATGGACTATAGCTTGGCAGGGGTTCAGTGGCAATAGCTACACAAGTGGTATGTTTAGCTCCACTTGTGTTTGTGCAGATGAAATTCCAAGAAAGTTGATGTGTTGTGAGTTATGTTTCAGAAGTTGTTGCAAAACCATTTTGCAGGAGGAAAACTGAAATGGTGAAGTGAGTAAAATTAAAGTGATGCATTCTAGAAATGAAAAGGGAAACATTTCTATTATGTTCCACCTCGTATTAATCAGACTGGTCACTATAAAGGTTCAGTAAATTGCTGTTACCTATAGAGTTGTTGCGTATTCACTCTATCACTTCTAAGTGAATATAAATAGGCTACTCAATCACTTTTAAGCGAATCTAAATAGGCTATGTTCAAAATTCATTAAGAAAAGTCTTAAATGAGCTGAAATCTAACATCTTAACCTGATATGATAGTAGACTGATACAACAAGGAAAATTAAGTGAAGTATCCATATCGATAATATCTTCCAAATCATTCCTATTGTATTGTTGATGAGTATATTATTCTATTAATCAGCTCATATAATCTTCTGATTCTAACATTTTCGTGTTATTAAAACACTTTGGACTGGTAACTAATTTCATTTGAAAACTGTTTCATTTACAGGTACAACAATACTTAGCGCAATTAATTCTTCAGTTGATAAAGACACAGAAGTTATCTACTCTGATAACCCTGACAGTGACTACGTCAAATCCCACAACTTCAATTATGCTGTCGTCGTTGTTGGGGAGCACCCTTACACAGAGACTGCAGGGGATAGCCAAACTCTCACAATGGCTGATCCTGGACCTGATGTTATAAAAAATGTCTGTGGGGCCGTCAAATGTGTTGTTATCATCATATCCGGTCGACCAATTGTTATTGAACCGTACATTTCAGGAATTGATGCACTTGTGGCAGCCTGGTTACCTGGTAGCGAAGGTCAAGGTGTGAGTGATGTTATCTTTGGTGACTACAGTTTTACGGGAAAACTTTCTAGGACTTGGTTCAGAACTGTAGATCAGCTCCCAATGAATGTAGGGGATTCACACTATGATCCACTTTTCCCCTTTGGATTTGGACTCACAACTAAAACAATAGTGTCCAGGTAAAATTTCAAATTTATTTTTATGCACAAATTTAAATTGGTGTTACATACAGATATGCGTATATAGAACATTATATTTTATGGTACTGCTATTGATTGTTCTCTTCTCATAATTTTATATTTACCTTTCATATTTCTCCTAGTATGTTTTCTCCATGCAGACTAAGAAATACATTTCTTATATGTCATAATTTATAATTGTATACCTAGTCCTGTGGAAGAAAATTGTTATACTTAGTCCCTGCCTTTAATGTTCTTTCACTGCATTGAAAATAAAGTGGACTCTTCATTTTTAAATTTGAAATAATATATGATCTACAAGTTTATAATTTGACCTTAATTTTTGGCTGCAATCACAAGATATTACTGAAAGGTAAATGTTGCTTTATGTAGGTCAATATCAGCTGGTGTTGATGGAAGGCCCTATGTACCCATCATCATGATTTTTGTATTTATTGGTTTGTATTTTCAAGGTAAACTTTTATCTTGATAACTGGATTAGATATAGGATAGTTGAGTTAGATGAAAGAATCACTCCCATTTTTCTGAACTTTATTTAGTGTGTATTGTTCCGCCTTCTGAATAATGCAGAAACATTTTCCATCCTTCCCTAAACAACTTGAGATTAGATGCTTTTAAATTGATCTCTGTTTTGAATATATTTTATGATTTGTTATGGATATAATTACCAGAATTCGATCCACGCAAAATCTGTATATAGACATTGCTAAATTCTAGATAACAATCTGAAGTTAGTTTAGAAAATCTTCATTGAATTCAATGTTTCAATTTTTATTTTGTAGATAAAATGACGATTACATTTTTGTCTCTCGCTCTTTTCCTTATTAATATATGTAAATTGATTTTTATTTATTTCATTTCCTCTGATTTTTTCCCCACCCATAAAAAATTAAGAAGATTAAGTTGTCAAGGTCAGAAGCGTGTCTCAACCTCAGAACTGTTACAAGAAAGGTTTCTTCTTTTCTGTTACCTTATTTTCAAAATAAGATGCTGCCAACAGTCACACTAGAAAATCAAGTACAGACAATATAGCAGGCGGCCTTGGACATTAACAAATGACCTTCTGGACTGCCACTCTAACCTCTCTGTTACTCAAGATTCTTTTGACAAATTTGAAGGCCATACTTTCTAAAATTTTAGATTATTTCAGATTTCTTAATAGCTCGGAGAACTAGTTTCAAAATATTTTCTTTACAAATTTCAATATTTCATTATATTTGTTGGTTTTCTAGTAGATTTTACTTAATTTCTTCTCCATTTTATCGGTACAATTTTATTGGAGTGTTGTTTCATTGTCTCAACACTGCTTTTTATACTGTTAAGCTGATCTTGAATGTGCAGAACATGTTCCTCTATGCTTTTAACTGATTATCAGGTTTGTTATCTAATAACATGTAGTGAAAACTGATAGTTGGCAGAAATCTTGATGGGCTCATAAACTCTTTTGAAGAAACTGAAATAGATGAACACGTGACATGTTGTTCTGAAAAAAAGGAATGCAAAATCTTAATAGGGAAAAAAAATGCAGAAAGTAGTACTATTTTTCTTTAGATTTGTTGTTGAAGAAATTAATTTACTCAACGCTTGAATTTGGACTAGAGAAATTGTGTTATATTAAGATTCGGGTGGTCGATCTTTTTGGTGTTTCTTTTTGCTGTATCTTGTCTATTCTACTTCTCTCCCTCTTTGTTTTCCCTTTCCTCTCTTAGATTTTGTTCTTTGAGGGTAAAGTTTCTAGGGATAGATGGAGAATGTGGACAAAGGGTGTTGAGTTTAGGGCTTCAAGAGCATATTTGATGAACATTCCTAGCTAAAATTGTAATTTCGTTTTCCTTCTTAATATGTTGTAGAGTTGTACAATTTATTTTGCCAAAAGGTTTAAGACTAGGTTCCCGTCATTTCCTTCTTTGTTCACCATGTTCGTGGATGGAGCCCAAATCTTTGTTTTGCATCGACAGGTAAAGAGCGTATTTTTGTTAGTTTGAAATTTACTAATGATACATTTTTTGTGGGCATTGGAGGATAACTTTTTGCGTTTACGTCTTGTTTGATAAAAACTTAGTTAAAGTTTTATCAACTTTTCAATTAGTCAAACTTCAATTTTAATCACGCATTTTATGAGACCACAATTTTTACTAACTTTTTAACTATACGTTTTTTCAACTTTTATCACTGTTAAATTTTTTTTATCAAAAACTTTGTCACATAGATCCTTAGATACTATTTTGAAATTGTTCTATTTTCAGATATCGAAGACTAACATGGAAAAAATACGTTGGTGAGTAATGCTATATACCACCTCTCGTGCTCGGCACAAGTTTAGGTAGTAATGGACTATTAATTCATTGTTTACCCCTTGATTCGTGAAAATTCAAATTCAAATTTTAATTTAAGTCAAAGTCAATAATTAATTTGAATTACACATTTTATGGGACTCATTACTTTTTAATCGCATATTTCATCAACATCTATCGAAATATATTAAAATTTTGATTTTAATCTTCATCAAACAGGTAGGAAGGCATTTTAATCATTGGAATGAATTAGTCGGATCCACTAATACTCAATTTTGANTTATGGGACTCATTACTTTTTAATCGCATATTTCATCAACATCTATCGAAATATATTAAAATTTTGATTTTAATCTTCATCAAACAGGTAGGAAGGCATTTTAATCATTGGAATGAATTAGTCGGATCCACTAATACTCAATTTTGATTTCCTTTTTATTAGTCTTTAGCACACAATTGGTTGTGTTGTGTTTTCTCAAACTAGAATAGGTAGGTCGGTTGGATCTAAAAAAAAAAAAGAAAGTGAACTAGTTTAAAGTTACGTGTGATATATTAGATATATCAAAACCGCACAATCAGTTTAATAGGTTCATTTTTATTTTATTTTTAAAATAAATTGACCCCCTTTACAGTCATTTATAAAATATTGCTCATCTTTGGGATAGAATGTGTTGTTTTTTGAGTGGTGGGTTACTTTAAGCGATAAAGTTTCTAAGAACTAGGGCTGGGTGCGGGTCGGATCGATTTTTTTTCGGTTCCAGAAATTTTCGGGTATTTAGTAAATGGAACCGTCGGTTCCATTTATAATTCTAGAACCATTCGGGTTCGGTTCGGTTCGGTTTCGTTCGGTTCCGTAC